>JAVCKT010011294.1:0-10745 GCA_032273925.1 Rhynchotus rufescens
CAAGAACTAGCAAGTAAGGAACTTTTTTATGGTATTACTGGCTCATATACTTCTCTGTAAGGAAATTTTGAACAAAATTACTTCAAAAAGCTTTCTAATTTACATGCTCGTCCTTTATCACACTAGGAAGATTATGACTTTCAATGTCATCCATGGCTTTAATATACCTGTATCCACACTAAAACAAAAGATCAATAAAACATATGTTTTCAAATATAGCTTATTCTAAGTCAATGAGACATAAAATTGTAAACTGCAACTTTTGCATGACAGGATAATACTGTAAAGTATAGCAGCCCGTTTACTGGAGCGGGCACTGAGAATCTTAGCACGTATATTTCTTATGTCCATACCTACAAATGGACTTTGCAGAGGGACACAGACCTTGGAGTGCCTGGCCCCACAGCATTCCAACACACACATTTCAAAGAAGGTCACCTTTATAAGAACTTAACCCCTAATTGTAGTGCTGAATCCAAGTCTCTCAGGATCTCCCAAGCCCATGATGGTGACAGCTTCCCGTGTCATCGTCCCAGTTGTGGGAGCTCCCAGCTCAGACTAGTGGCAGTGAGGCCACTTCTTGGAGCAGAAGAGGACTGTGACCTCTACTGCAAATTCTGCTCTTACAGCTGGATATTTAGCATTAGTTTTACAACACCATCCTTCATATAGTACTCTGGTCTTGTGTCAAGTCTACATACCCATGCCAAGAACAATTTCCTTCTGAGAAATATTTTTATTAAGGGAATATTTTTAAGCTCAGAGATCTCTAGTTTCTTTCTTCTTCTTGTTTCAATAAAATGAATGACTAGGATACAATACCAGATGATGGAAACAGGTTTGACCATCCTTAGATTATCCAGACTACCACCATTCTTGCCCCTAGACATCAAAAGAAAAACTAATTTTTAACTGTGAAATCAGTAACCGTTAGAAAGAAGCATAAGAATCTCTTTCCAGACTATTTCAGCCTATTTTAAATGACAGAAGATAAGCAGAAGGTGAAGCAGAAAGGCCAAGAGGTGAAGGAAATAGAGAGGAGGTAGAAAATACTTCCTTTTGTATGCTACTTTCTTTAGAAAGTGATTGAACAGAATGCTGTTACTTTCATCAGAGGAACAAAAGTAAATTTCACCACATAATTTTAGAGCCAGTCAGTGAGACTTGCCAGAAGGAGAGAAGATACAGTATATAAAGTAGAAGAATATTTGCAGGTCCTTAAGTATTTCTGTCTGTGGTGTAAATTCCATAGCAGAATATTGGGCTGTTATTCAAACTCAAAACCACAATTATTCTGACTCTATTTTATGCTGTTTCAGGGACAGAATAGGTTCTTGCACTATAGCTGTATTATAATGTAGCAAGCAATTCATTTCAACACAGCCCTAGACTATGAAAAGGGACATACTTTAAATGGTAACTCTCTACTGTGGTCACTGAGACTTGTGCAGAGATAAGCCAGCTAGCTTCAAAATAGCTCGTTTGGGTAGGCTGCCATCTCAAATATGCTTTGGTGCTGCAGGCACCCCCAAAGAAAGCACAGTGCAGCTTTTTGGCTGAGTCCTGTAATAACTGTACTAGTATACATGGACTTTAGGAAGCACCAGACAAACTCAGCGAGGATAAGAGGCAGAAAGCCTAAGAGGCCACTAACACCCTGTATATGTCAATGGCTGACATAAAGTGTCTATGTTGTGTTCACTGTTAAAAAAGATGTTGTATTCCTAACTGAACAGAAAACTGCCTGTGATGCAAATCTGTGTCTCTATCAAGCATCCACAGGACTCTCTGCACCCTGACTGAAACAGTAAGGGGTATTCTCAGAGACCAAAATAAAGCACCCAGCCAGCCAAGAATCTGCCTAGCAAGTTGGCTGGAAATGTCCAAAGAGGAATTCAGCATAGTGGCTCCCTTATAGTCAGTATGGGGTGGGCATACAAAATAACTGGACTTTAGCCTGCAATGGCCTCTACTCTTTTAGTTCCCTGCTTCTGACCATGTACTTAAGTATTAGGTTTTCTCTTGCCTCCTCTTTTAATTAATCACTGTCAAAACTATTTTAAAGTAGTTGTTTTTTGCCCTGAAATAGAAAAAAAAAATCTATGCTATGAACTTTAGTGACCATGAATCACAGCTGACTTCAAACTTGCCACATCAATTACAAGCACAGCTAATTGGAGCAGGGTGGGGGCTGCCTGATCTGACAGACCCTCCCACCATTCATTTTACTGGTTGTACATCATGGTGATTTCAAATGAGGCATTCACCTTTGCTGAAGTACCTTGGCTCCTGAAAGCCATTATGCCAGTGAAATACATTTCTATGTATCAGCTATAACATATATAATATGTCAGCTCATAGAAGAGTCTGTACGTGCGTAGGCACTCAGTGCCTAAAGGTCTGCCAGAGATCTTTAGATAGGGAAAATCACCACTGCTCCAAAACTGAGGAAGAAGAGTACTGATTGCTTTCCCTTCTTTTGCCTGAACATCTCCCTTTTGAACCTTCTTTCATAAGCTTACCTTCTCATTTCATCACAGTTTGGACCAAGCAACTATAAACCATAAGATATGTCCTTCATAAGTTATTTCTGAATTCCTCAAGTCTGATCTGTGAAGGACCTTTGAAGTCATTCAGCTCCTGTCCTCCCTGACAAAGAGGTATTGTGTTTACTGCCTTTATCAGCAAAGTGCAGTGTGTTGCAGATCTTAAATTTTCTCTCTGTACTACAGTGTACAGTGTACTATCTGTATTAAAGCAATATTGATATCAGCACTAGTACCAGTGCATCTCACATGCACTGGAATACCAGATGATGATGTCCTTTCACGAGGTTTGAACATTTGGGATAAATCGGGTTGAACTAAATGTGATTAGTTGCCAAATAGAATCAAGGAAGGAAAATACAAGTCACAAAAATGCTATAAAATATAAATACACAATACAAAATATAAAATATAAAACACAAAATGTGCCATGGTGGCAATGAAAGCAAGTTCCAATATTGGCCTGAAAACATCATCAAATCAGAATTTAATATGAAAAAATGTCACTGGAAAGATCCTTTTGCAAGCAGGACAACATGCAAGAGAGTCATCAAGGAACCAGATGCTGGCAATCCAAATCTGCAGCTGAAGCCAGGCCAGGCAACAAGGTTTGCTTTGTCACGAGAGCCTGGGTACTTAATGGGAACTGTGGTGAGTCAAGGACACACACTGTGAATCACTGCCACGTTCATCACATATGTTCTGTGATGGCTGGCACACAGCAGAGTTTCTCCTTGAATCTTCTAAGCCATTACAATGTCAAGTATTTGGAGCATCCTACTTACAGCCTGAAATTCATAGCTTGTCAAGACCGTTACAGAAGTAATGTAGTTTGTCATGCAATGAGTCTTCAGTGGGCTTATATGGGCACTTTCCCTCCTGTATAAGGCTCCTACAGGCATCAGCACAGCCTAGTATAACAAATGAAGAAAATCATTTGGGGAGAGTAGTGGGGTGAAGGCCCACAGCTGACTGATAGTAGTTGGAAAGAAAATTATCCATCCCAAACTGTCTGTATTCACAAATCAACTACACTTACATGTGTATGACAGTCTGGTCAAGCAGGCAAGTTAGTGCCCATATTCCTCTGGACAAGATATGAATCAGTGACTATAACGGCCAAAAAAATCACAATTTTACTTTTGTGGGAAGTTGCCTGACCAAGCCTCCACTTTAGCCATGCATGTTTTACTTAATCCCACTTTCAAATTAAAACATTTAGAGATGTTAGAAGCCATAGCAGAATGCATCCAAAAGATAAGGAACTTGAAGTACATAGAAAGAGAGAAAGCAGCCATCCTAAGCTTTTGGGCAGTTTTTAAAGATCTTGAAAGAAATGCAAAATGTTAAATTCTAGGGCAGAAAAACATTCTTAAGACCTGTTTTGGCCTGATGCCCAAGAAATCACTTGTATTAAGTGTGAAAATACTGCATTACTGTTTAAAGACCAGTTCCCATCTTAATCCAAATCCATTTACAAGAAAGTAAATTTTATCAGCAAAGGTGTAAAATCCATAATAACCCCTTTAGAAAGCATAACTATATACTTTGATGGATTAGCCATCCTCCCTGCCTGCCAGGCCCCCTGAGCTTTTGCAATTATCGAGATGTTAACAGGAAAATCCGTCTCAAAGACTCTGGAGGATGTATGTATAAGAGGTACGTGAGCTGCAGTGGCGGAGTCGGTGCTAGCCTAATGCAAACATTACCATAGAACAGTCCGTTCAGTGCTGAGCTGAGGTGGGCAGAGGTGAACTATTCGTAAAGTAGCATTAATCATTGCAACAATACCAACTGTTAAAATAGTATTTTAGGAGGAAATTAAGCTTTCCCTACCAAGATGAATGAAAGTGGCCAAAGCTGGAAGATTGTTTAAATCCCATTTTTTTGCTAAAATAGAGCTATCTATCTGAACACATATGGTTTATTTGCCTGTAAGATTGACTGCTTTCTCCAGCTCAATTTGTTTGCAGGTAGAAATTTTACCTGGGTGACTCCGTCAGATCAACATGGCTAGAGATGAGAAATCTTCAGCCAACCAAACAACATTTATGTATTCTAATAAAATGCAAATGCCCTGTTGACTCAGGGCATGTTTACACTGCAGAGAGTAGAGAGATCCCTGAAGACTCCTGCCTGTCCTTGTCCTGCTTCTGGGAGCTGTCAGGAGCACCGTGCAGAAAGACCTGCTTCCCCTGGGTCTCCAAGCTGTACAGCTGGAGATTGCACAACCCAGCAACTCTACCCTGCACGAACACAGCTTGCACATCTTCCAGACCTGCTCAGGAAGCACTGCATGCAGAGATGGTTGGTATTGTGCACTAAATGCGTTGGGTTTCTATGCTATTTTGGGCTTCTAGGGAGTTTTCTTTGGATGTATTAGGATTTCAGCAGCATTCCTCTAAATAGGATAGACATCCTTATACTCAGCAAAGCCATGCATTATCTAGGCAGGTCTTCAGTAGGTCTTAACAGAAAGAAGAGCAACCTACTTATAGCTCTATGTTGAAAGATACTGTTATGTTAGTATTACAGGCACACATTCATAAAAAGGTGAATTGGTCTATACACCAGTACATACACAGGTATATAGGCACAAGTGAGTTCCATATTTAATTTCCTAAATTTCCTAAAAGCTAGGCCTCACTAAATGGATTCAAGTCTGTATCTGATCAGTATGTGTACTCACAATCAAATACATAGTATTTTTCCAGAGAATTTTCTTTGTAAATCTGAGGAAAGGCTCACAGACCATTTTCCATGCATTAAAAGAACATAGGTACAGAACAGGTTCCACTGATAACATAAACATATCCTTTTGTATAGTCAGCCTTTGAATATTTTGATAAGTAGATAAATAAGGACTTGTACTACAGGCTCTTATTCCTGTGTGGGCGGTATTTTCTGTAGTGCCATTACCACCTGCATAAATAGCAACACTGCCACCAGTGTAATTTGGACTGCTGTGGCTGTATACACTCAAAGCACAATTGGATACTTCGTCACCTATAAAAAGGATAACTGCAGTCACCTGGCATTTGGTAAATTGATTCAGCAGCCTCAGTGCTGAACATCTCCCTAATTTGCCACAAATAAAGAACACTGCATAAAACCTGGCATCCCATGTGAAGCTTTGTAATTGCTAGCAGGAGGGGGAATACAGCATATTCACAAACCAATGTACTTTATCTGAAAAAAAATCCACTAACAATTTTATTATGTAAGCTTTTGGGTTGGAACAAGCACATTTCTACAGCGCTGCGCTTCTCTGGTGAAATTGGAGAATAATGTGCCCTAGCAATATATTTGTTTTGGAATAAAAGTGTATTTATAGCACTTTAACATTCCTTAGGCTAAATACCCACTAGGAAAGCAGAAATTTGTTTTGGCTTGGTTTGGTGGATGCCCTTTTTTGCCTAATTAATGGTCTATACTCTCATGTAAATATTTATAAGGAATATCATTGCAGAACAACAGATGTTGTGGTCCATAAGCATGAGATCTGAAAGTTTAAAGGAAAATATGTATCTTTATTTAGAGGTGTAAACAGTATTACAGTGGTCAGTAGTCTTTATTTATTTAATGCTCTATTGTATAAGATGAAAACTGTTCTGACGTTCCTATTCGCCCCTTACATCCTATTAAGGGCAGCAAATTGTTCCTAAAAGCATTAAGATCAGATCACTTGTTAGGGAAACATACTTGCATACCTGCTTACCTGCTTACCTGCTACAGCTGGAACAGAAAATATTTCATTCAAGCATCTACTTTAGTATAAAGTTCTGCATATGCAATCAGAAATAAAAATTATCAAATTTACCTAAGGCAAGCTATTCCTTTTGTTCTACCATTGTCTAGTTATGTTGGTCATCTGGTAATGTTGTTTAAAAAAGCAATTACTTGCAGAAATATTTGCAGTTGTTCTAAGAAAAGACAGTCCACCAGTGACATGTTTTGGTTATCCAGCTCTGATCTAAATATCTGCTCTTTTTCATGCATATCACATCCTCTGTTACTATGAGAAGTAAGACATTTCTACAGTAATACCACAATTCTTCAAATGGAATGATAAATGCTTCATTGCATGTATCTCTGTGTTGTGCATTTAAGAAGATAAAATCCTATACATTTTTCCCTTCTGCATCTAAATGAATCCCCACAACTTTATTTGGAAAGTAAGAAGGTCAAAATGACCTTGTTCTGTTGTTTCCCAAAGTTTAGCACTAGTTCATCTGTTACAAATATAGACACAGATTGTATTCAAATTCTGTTTTTCTTTTCTAAATAGACACTTGCATATATCCTTTTTTTTTTTTTAACAAGTATGGCTAGACGAGTGGTTGAATTCTGCATATACTCTATGAACTGCATATAGTAAAGAGAAATTGTTTTGGCTTAGTGACCTTTGTAAGCAGGACCCCTCATGCACAGTGGATTTCTATATTTGTATTCCTCTTCATTATCCTACAGCCTTTGGTTTCCACAGTGTTAACCTGGTCAAGTTACACGACTCTTACAGCGATTCCCACCTGACCCAGTTGCTAGACTAAACTTTTCCCCAAGTCAGCTCCCTACTTCCAGCTACACAACAGTGTTCACCCTGCCTGATGTTTTCCAGGGTCACTCCTCAGAGGCCCAATTTCTCCGTGTAGGTGAAAGTCAACAGCAGTGTATTGATCTGATGCTTGGAGATGCTTTCTCTTATTTCAAGGAGTGCATGAAGATCCCAACACAATACAATACAATGGGGTATTATTCCATGAAGTTCAGCAGTGCAGCTAAAGAATTTCACAGCTACAGTTCTCTAACCATCATCCACTAGGAAACAGTGAAGTTCAGTTTTTCTAAGGGTTCTGGAAAACACATGGCAATTATCCAGGTATGGAGTTCAGGCATCTCAGTTGCTAGTTCAGTAAATTAATCAAGCAAAGCCCATATGTATGAAGAGTCAGCAATGAAATTTACAGAACGGATCCCAAAAAAGTTGCAGGTCAGAGATAAAAAAAATAGCAGTAAAAGAGAGACTGGCCATAAACATATATATATCGAGCAACATGCAAAGAGGCTGAAAGAAAGTGTGAAATCTTTATTAATTCAAGTCATTTTTGTGCTACTTTTCAGCTTGACAGGCCTTTATCATCTTGGGCCTGATGACATCTCAAATAGAGCCATGGTGATCTTGGGAATGGCAGCTTCTCATGGCACAGTGCTATCAGCTCTGCTCTGTACAAGCCTGGGTACTGCTGTGCTGTGTGATGTTACACAGTTTTGTTGTGCCTTGTGACATGTGCCTGGAAGGAACTGATAAGGAACAGAAAATGTAGAAATGTAGAAAACTCCATTTTAAAAATCCAGAATCACTTTCTTGAAAGGTTAGACAAAAATCCAAGAAGGTGCTCCAGCACTTTCTGAGTATATTTGGAGAAATTCTGTTTAAATCCATACCAATGTGAAACAGGAACTGCTAAAAGTAAAGAAGCAGTTAGGGAGGATGGAGAAATGAGACTTTGGAATCTAATGTGCAGTAAAGTGCATATTGGCTTTCCCTCAGTATCATACCCAGGAGCAGTTCTTGGAAAATGCTTGTTGGCTTTTCATTTGACAGCCTTTTAGTTATATTCCTCTTTGTACAGAATAAATACCCTTAAAATGCACAAATGCCCAAAACTGCCAACAACTATTTGTATGGACACAGGCATGGCTTGAAACAATCCAGAAGATAATTGGAAATATATTTATTATCTACAATCCGCCAAGCAAGATTTACAGAAATGTTAGCTAAGACATAATTTACAACATATATTACTCAAGAAACCTAAGTTAATACATGTTTCTGTTTATCATCTGCTCTGTCTAAATAATTCAATATGAACTACCCCAAAGGTATGTTAAATTTATGTTTTAATTTGAAGCTCCTTCAGCCATTAAAAAAAAAAAAATTAGATTTTGCATGTTGATTTGGACTACCGGACCACTTTCCAAAAAAAAAGTGATTGATGAACTCCTGCTTTTATAGTGTAGTTTTGTAACATAGTATATCTACTAAAAGGATTTTGCTATTCTTTCTGAAAAGTATATTGCTATACTTTACATAACTGGACACAGAAATTTATGACTAATTATCCTTTACTGTAAATCATCATGATCCACTTATATTTAATATAATTTCATAGAAGGTTAATGGTCAAATATCCTCACCGCTAACTTAGATATATAGTGAACATAATAGATATTAAGGGCATCTGATTCATACACAGGCCAAACAGCCAATAAAAAGCAGAGAAATACGGTTGATAACAGCAATAACCTTCTTAAAGGAATGTTAATGTTAGTCCTACATAGTATAAACTAAATATATTGTGTCAGTTCAAGATCACAGCAGGGGTACGAGTGCCTTCTTCCACCATGAAGCTTTTGCATAGACACAGACTAGACAATGAAAAATATGGTGGATGGAAATGATTCCAGAACAGTGTCTTGAACATCAGGATGAAGTTTTCTTGTGGCTTAAACATGAAAGTAGATGATATCCGCTAGTAATAAGATGACATCAGCTAGTAATATCTTGTTTAAGCCATTTTATTTTGAGATTTAGCCATCATCAGAAAATAAAGATAGATATACATAATATACATAGATAAAGATAGACATACATAATGCAATATTCAGATGCATCTTACTGGATGATGAAGAAACCCAGACATGCGAAAAATCGGAGAAAAAAACAATTTCGGAAGTATTGTATTACTATTGCTTTTAAAAGACAGTGAAAGCAAATAGACTAGCTTGCTATAGGAAAGGTTTTTGAGATGATTGAATAATAATTTTATGAACAACACAAATGGAATCCAAAAAACTTCTCATCAAATACAAAAAACGAGTAAAGGGATAAAACAGAAAGGTGGGTTGAGTTGGTAATTAACTTGGGAAGATAAAATATTGAAATATATAAAGAGAGGCACCTGTCTGGAGACTATAGCCATCTAAATACAGATAATACTTTTAGGTCAGATATCTAGACTACTGGTATAGTTAGTGAAATGTATTTAGCCATTTACAGCTCAATGGCTAAAATATGTCTGAAATTAGAAACACTGCATTACTAGATTGGTATTGGCAGAATGACATACAGTTAAACTTATCATCCAGATCATCTATGTTTAGGAACTGAATTCCAGCTGAAACATTTTTTTTTTTTTAATCTTTTAGGAGCTGCATCATATAATATAGGTTAGACATGAGCTGGCGTAGCTATGACCCAGAACATGAACTTAAAATAAAGGTGAAAAGATGGCACGCATTAAAATCAATTCTGCACTAAAACCTAAACTTTATTTTAATGTACAAAACAATAAGGCATATGTTTTTGTATTGGATATACAAGATTTGAACACCTGTAACTGTGGGAGGAGTGCAGGTGTGGGGTGGGATGTGTACACACATGCACTGAATTGGCAATCATCTAAACCTTAGGAATTTCCATTGATGAAATGCAACAAATATTAAGTGAATTACTTAAAATTTATCCTTTAAGTCGGGCCATTTAAAGTAACTGAACAAAAATTGCATGCTTTTAAGAGATTCTGATGACTAAGAGCCAGCAACAACTTAGCTACTCATAGAACTTTAAATGCTTGTGTTGGTGGATAGAAAGTGATGCTTAATTTAAAATATCATAGCAGAAGATAATCTACCAGAAAGCAGAAGATAATCTACCAGAAAACATTTTCATATTTTTTGAAAGAAAATACTCATCTGAACGAGTTGTAAAAGCAATATTCATAAATATGTTCTAAATGTTTTTATCAGAAAAATACCTGAGTATTGCTCTGCCATCTTTGAACTGTGAAGAGTTTTCACACATCCGCTGCAAGATAAGAGAACTCAATACTTTAAAAATAATTCTAGGGAGATTTGTGTGTGCTTAGAAAAGTGTGAATGTTTTATCTTATATCTCTTACAAATGAAGCACATGTTCTCAGGCTTTCTTAATTCTCCTGTCTTTGTTCCAGTTGTCATTTCTGTTACACACAAGAACTATCCTACCAGGAAATTAGATAAAATGTCTGACGCCTTCAAAGATAAAATGTTTTACGCTGATGACTGAGAGTCATGCATGTTTGTACACAGTAAGCATATTCAGACTATATTGAGCAAATTGGTTGTCGTGGAGAGGCATGTTTTCTTTGAATATTTTCT
>JAVCKT010011295.1:0-10366 GCA_032273925.1 Rhynchotus rufescens
ACCTGCTGGAGATGCTCTTCTTAATGCACCCCAGGATCCCATTGGCCTTCTTGGCCACCAGGGCACACTGCTGCCTCGTGGTCAACTTGTCATCCACCACGACGCCTAGGTCCCTCTCTGCGGAGCTGCTCTCCAGAAGGTCAATCTCCAGACTCAACAGGCTGCCCAGGGAGGTTGTGGAGTCTCCTTCTCTCAAGGACTTTAAAATCCATCTGCATGCCACCCTGTGCCACATGCTCTAGGTGTCCCTGCTGAAGCAGGGGAGTTGGACCAGATGATCTCTAGAGGTCCCTTCCAACCTCAACCATTCTGTGATTCTATACGATTCTGTACTGGTGTCTGGGGTTATTCCTCCTCAAATGCAGGACCTTGCACTTGCCCTTGTGGAATTTTTTAAGTTTTCTCACTGCCCAGTTGTCCAGTCTGTCCAGATCCCTCTGGATGGTAGCACAGCCCTCTGGGTTATGAGCTATTCCTCCCGGTTTCCTATCGTCAGCAAACTTGCTGAAGGGGCACTCTGTCCCTTCCTTGAGGTCATTGATGAACAGGACCGAATGTAGGACTGACCCCTAGAGGACACTGCTAACCACAGGCCTCCAACTGGACTCGGAGCCGCTGATCACCACCCTCTGAGCTCTGCCAGGCAGCCAGTTCTCAGTCCACCTCACTGTCCACTCATCTATCCCACACCTCCAGAGCTTGCCCAGGAGGATGATGTTAGGGACGATGTGAAAAGCCTTTCTGAAGTCCAGATAGATAATATCCACTGCTGTCTCCTCATCTATCCAGCTATTCATTCCATCATAGAAGGTGGTTAGTCAAGCATGATTTCCCCTGGATGAATCTATGCTGATGATTCCTGAGTACCTTCTTCTCCATGTGCTTGGGGACAACAGCCAGGACAAATGTAATGATATTATATATAATATATATATAATGTATAACATATGTACATGTATATACAATATAGTAGATAGTATATAAGATATAGTATATAGTATATATACTGCTTATATGCCTTTTACACTAGTAGTTTATATGACATCCATAAATACTTTCTCAGCTTTCAATATTTGTATGCTCTAGGACCCTCTTCTGGCACATTTCTTATAATGTCCTCTATCTCTTGGAAAAAAAAATGTATCTGTTTTCTCATTTCTATCCCTACTGCATGAACACTGAGGTTCAGAAATGAAATATAAAGTTTAATAGCAAGTCTTCTCTCTTCTGTCTGTAAATTACTCAGATTATCTCTTAGATGCTCCAATTTTAACCTTATTTCCTAGATACTTAACGGTTCCATCTTCCAACGGCATGGTAGAACGGCTCCAAATCTACCGTCATTTAGACTTGCCAGAGTTTTGGTTAAAGATCACAAACTATTTTCAATGATAGGCAAATTGAAGTCAGTAAATGAGTCACAGAGGAGAGGAAGATAAAGCCTAAAAAAAAAGACAGTGCATGTAAATAGAAATAAGGATGTAGTGTTTCAATTTGAAGTACATGGGAAGTAACTTCAGCCTTGCACCACTCAAAGATACTTTCTGCTCACAAGTTTCTAAGACAAATTAGAAAAAGAAATATTATACTTATTTTCCAAATGAGTAACTGAGGCACAAATGTAGATTATTTGCAAATATTTAATGTACTCTCTTAAAAAACCTCCCTCATATCTTCTCAGTTCAAACATAACTTCCATAAGAAATCTTCATGTCTGATCCATTGATAAGAAACCCTATCCTATGAAGTCATGACCTGCTGAGAATATTCATAGCAGTGAAAGTAGAAAACAATATTTCTGCATAACCCAAGTAACATTGCTTTAGAGAGAGAAATCAAATCTTCTAAATATACTTATAAGTTATATTTTGTGAGTCTTTACATAGAAAAGAAATAAGAAAATATCAGTGACAAGAATTCCAATTCACAGGAAACTTGTATATAAGGAAGAAAAATCTGTGAGCAGAAATTAAAAGTTTAGAGAATAAGAAAGAAAGATTTATTTTGGAGAAAATAACCAAGCATGTGAAAATAAATAACGTACAAGTTCTCAGGGAAGACTGCCTTCACAAAAAAAATATGCTGAGGGTAAACTAGATTTTAAGAAAGTATATTTCAAATAATTAAAATACATAGGAAATTTATAAGAAATAAAAAGATAAAAACTGTAAAGAAAAACATATATTTTTAAATGGTGTTGTGGAAGCACATGCTGGAATCTGTAAATACAAGAGAAGACCAAAACCAATACAAAAACTTTCTGTAGGAAAAAAAAAAGAATAAAAAAACAGTAAATCTTTGTTCATATCTGCATATTCCCAAAGAAAGCTGTAGTATACTTGCATATAAACAGGAGAAATTGGAAGGTAACTTCATAAGTGTATACAGTACTAACTAATGCTGCAAAAAAATGTTACTTCTGGTAAACTAACAATCATAAGAAGATCATTCACTATTGATCTAGGTCCATTTATAATGCAGAAAAAATGGTTTTATCATCTGGTTTTATGAAATAATGGTAACTGTATTCTTATTTCTGTTGAAGCAAATCAGGAAAATGATATAAGAGAAAAGAAAATACAGACAAATCCAAAATCTCCTTTTGGATTTTGGAAGAAGTCGGCTAATATTCCTAACAGTAAGGCATTAGATTAGTTTATTAGATACTCTGTTTTAGATATCCCATATTAGGTATTACTCAAAACTAGTAGGATAAAATGATGTACATTCAGAAGCTCAATACCATATTAAAAATAACACATGCAGAAGCAACGTTCATAAAAGGCATAAATTACTTTTTAATATTTGAAAGCCTCATTCACATTCATATACATTTAATATCACTTAATAACAGCTTTAATTACATAAGAATGAGATAAAATTATCTAAACATTACAGGACACATAAAGGTCTGCTTAAAAATTAAAACTATTGGACTAAAGCAAAATAGGCACTAGGTGATAGAGGTAATTTGATGGTCTTTATCCAGCTATCTGTAATGCTCACACATTTTTTGGTCATTTTATATGCATTTAGAGAACTGATTTTTCCAGATCTTTCAGTTCTTCCATCTGAAAAAAAATCCCACTCCTCAAGCTTGCAATATCCCCAATACTTTCAGGGAATGATGACACAGTATCCTGAGGCAGATGGCTTTCTCCCTTCCCCCGATATATTGATCCTTCATAGTCATTTGGTTCTGGTCTACAAATTCCTTTTGCTATTTCCCTTTGGAAAATTATTTAAGAACCCTAGTTTATGTTTCTTCCCCTTTTGCTCTTCCTTTTGTGCAACTTTGGTAAAACAAGAGGTAATGAAGTGCCTCTTAATAATGCATTTGAGGAAAGGAAAGTGAGGCTACATTTATTACATGGTATTCATCTGTAAAGTGAAAAGTGGTTACAAGAAATAGTGAAATTGATAAAAGAAATGCAGCTTGAATATCTCTTAACAATTTATTGTGAAAATGGAAGGAAAAACACCACGTGTCTAGAGCAGACAATAAACCCTTACCTATTAAATTAATTTACTTTATTTTAGTTTTGCAATTGAGACTGAAGGCATAGGGCATAGGGACAACGAAATAAAGGTGAAAGCATCCAGTGTGATTTTTAGACACTTCTGTTCAAGTTCATATTACTGCATTTATTGGTATTCAATCTTTCTACAATGTATTTTTTATTAAAATATTCCCCCTGGGATATTGTCATGCTCAGCTGCTCTCTTCTGTACAATGTTTTCTTTGATTTAAAAATATTTTTGGGTCATTATTAGTGACAAAGCTAAGGAATTATTCCATATGGGTGATTTCACATTGAACATCTCCACCACAGTACACATCTGATTTGATCCAACTCCCTCAGATACAACCTAGTCGTCAGTTACAACTCAGCATCTTGCACCTATTCCCTGAGGGCTGCACAAACCTTTGTAGAGGTGGAATGAGCCCCAATGGTAAAAATAGGTCACATCAGCAAAGGAACACTAGTTCTTTTAGCTCAGATATATTAAGTCTGAGAACAAGATTTTTTATTATTTTTATTTATTTGAGGGGAGGGAAGTGAAGAGGAGTGAGAAGAGAGAGAAGCTCTCTTCCATGTAATATGGCACCCTGGACGATTTAACATAGCTGCAGTTTAACACTAATATGATGATAGTGAAAACTGTGAATACTGTGCATTGTCAGCAAAGCAGAAATTTCATCATGCTTATCACTTTTTTTTTTTTTTTTTGGTTTTTTTTAATTAAGTAATAAGATTAAAAGTTTTTTTTGCATTTTATATAATTAATATATTTAAAAAAAAAAAAAAAAAAAAAGAAATGATGGAGAGTCAATGGCACTCTGATAAATCTCTGTCCTAAGTTGAAGATTAAAAGGACAAAACAACTCCTTTTTACATAATACTTATCCTAACCTATCGTAACCTAATAGAAAGAACACAATTAAGGATCCTGTACTTGAGGATCAGTCCTGCCATCTCTTGTAAGAATTTCAGATCAAGTATTACCATTCAGTTACAAACTGGTGAATTCTCAGTATGTTTTTCTTCTAAGCCTTTGTTATTTTGTACTAAAAAATCAGTCATCTAGTGTCGGTTTGTCAGTGTGAGTGCATGTTGTGTTTGGGTAGGTAGTTTTGTAAAACCCTCAATCCACAAAAATAGAATTAATATTTACAGCATCTACTTGCAGTTTTTACTTCGGTATTCTCCAATGTAATTTCTGGTGCTCCAATGATGTCAAGAGTAGGAAAGAAAGAGTTTGCTAGATAGACTCTACTCCCTCTTCTGGCTGAATAGAGTATGAATCTCAAGTGCCAGCCTAATCATTGGAGTAGTATTACACATGCAGAATCTATAATTTAAAATGTCCTAGAGAAACTAAAAATACCACACAAAAGATAATTTGATTATTACATATTTCTAATAGATGAAATGTATATATTTGGATTGTATTTTCATTTGCCCCATTGCATATTTACTAAATCAGACAATGTATCCATGATTTTCAGCTGTGATGGTTCGTAAACATTGCAAATGATTAATGGGATAGTCAGTTGAGCGAGCACAAAGTAATTTCTCTCCATTAGATTAAATGTGTCACACCCTGTCAATTAAAAATCCATTTAACATCAAGCCAGAAATAATGAGCATTTTGGAATGAGGCACTAGAAATCCTATTTGCAACTAAGATTCCTTATATAAATGATGTAAGAAGTTGACTTAGCATTGCAAATAAATTTATTCTTCACTGTAAGTTTGCCTTCAGCAAGTACTTTAAAAGACAAATTTTCCTTTTATTCTAACAATTCTATAATGGATTTTTGGTATATCAGCACAAGATAGCTGTAAGCTTTAGTTCATTTTCATAATTTCATAATTATTTCTATCTTGTTTGTCTTTCTGAGGTACTGGGGCAATATAATGACATATTTTACCTCTACACACACATACACAAAGGAAAAATAAATTTTAAAAAACCTAAAAAAAAAAAAACAAACCACTTCCATATTCCCTTAGAGGATGATATTAGCTAGCATAAACAGAAATGAAATATACTATCTCTAACATTTTTAAAATGAAGCATATTTAATTGATTATATGTCATTCTAAGAATACTAATTTTAACTGAGACTTTAAGTAACAGGTTCTGACGTGAAGACTTGCATGCCGGTAATGCTCTTTCACTTTACAAAGGATGCCAAACTGAAGGATTGTGCAATGAACTAATATTTTCAGAATAAATTTTTGCCTTCTTTGCAGTTGTGAATGATTTGCCTGAGGAATTCCAAGAAGACAATGAGGGTGTTTGTTTTACTTGCAATTTGTCTTAATTTACTTCCTAATACCTCAGCATTTACAGCACAGGATTAAATAGCTTCTTGGACCATATACTACTGCACTGATAAAGTTCTTTTCCCTCTATTTTCTTTCTATTCTTTTTCTAGACTACTTTTAAAGGTCTAGTGAAAACAAGCTTCTGTTACTTCTCTTAGAAAATAACCTCAAGACGCTTATATCTCTCAAGATTATGATCAGTCTAATTTCTACTAATCCAAAAGTGAACAACACCTTTAGGCATTTCCATAGATGTGAGATGGTTCATGAGCCTTGGGAGTTAGCTCAGCTATTCAGCAAGTGTCAGTTTTGTGTGAAGCCGCAAATAAAGTGCTGAGAGAAACCGAGCCAAATTTGAAATAAGATAAAAATGACTTTTAAGAAGTGGACACATCTATGAAAAACATAACTAAAGGAAAAATAGCAAAAAAGTAACATCTTTAATCATTTCTATAGGTGAAATGAAATCAGCGCTAATATAAATGATTCAACCATGACACTGTTAAGATCAGAGCAAATTTATACCACTAAATATCCAAAAATCTAGGGAGAATCCACTCCACCACTTTTATGTCAGAATGCTGTAATTTTAGAAGTCATATATGTTCGTGTTTTGGAAGAAAGCAGGAAGATGCACAGTGAAAAGCAGCCATGTATATGAAAATGATTGGCAGGAATACAAGGAATACAGAAAAAAAAAAATGCATTAAAAAAAAAACAACTAAAAAAAAAAACAACTACCAGAAGTCAATGGACAGAATTAACTAAAATCATCTGCCTGGTATGTCTTATGACTTAAATGACTAAAAATTGTTAAAAACTTTCTTTCGTGTCACTGAACCAAATGCTACAGCTTCCACATCTCGAAAGGCACTGCTCTTTGACTAAAAGCATGATAACATTAATTTATCTTTACAGAAGAAACAGTATATCATCATGTTTTAAAGAGTATTTTCCCACTCTAGCAGGTTTTACAATATGAGGTAATTGTGACTTGAGGAAATCGTGTCAAAAATCCTCTTCAGATTAGATAATGCCATAGTGAATGCTGAGTATCCTTGCTAGGCTCCAGTGCATATCAATTCCTGAAAAGGCCATTTGGGTACAATCTCTAAAGTGCCTGTGGAATGGGCAACTCTCAAGGGAAGAGCAGCATTTAGAAATCAGAAGCTAAATCTGAATTTAGCTCTAAGAATTTAAGAACTTGATTTCATCTAGATTAGAGTCCTGTTCTTTGGTGTTGGAAAGTATTTTTGACTGCTAAAAGCAAGAATGTAAAATAAGGGCCTGGATTACCCACAGCTTTATCCTGGTAGGCAGAGGGTAGTCAGACATATGCCTTCTTCTCTCTCACAGATGCTGTGATATTTCTGGATTAGGAGGAGGGGATATATTGGACCCTCACAGAGAAAAAATTGGCTTGAGGCCCTCGGGCACAATGGGAACTTTATCCTTCACAATGGAGAGTGATTTTCTCTCCCTTGTTCAGTTTATGTTTCAGTTTGACTGCGATTATGTGCAATTCTTGTTTACTGTTATTAATTCCTCTCACTTTGGAAAGCTATGCAAGTATTTAGCAAGAGCCTATGTCTTCTTGTATATTTTCTTTTCATATAGTGTGAGCTGGAAACATTTGAATAATAGGAGAATTCGAAGATTTTTTTTTCACAGAAGAGAAAGGACAGATTGAAGGGCAGAGGTTAAAAACAAACAAGTCATTGAAATAAATTGTGACAATCTTGAAAATGAGGAGAAACTCATTTTATACATGTTTTTTTTTTTCCTTAAAAAGTCATTATTTGTATTGTGTAATTGCGTATATATTATCATGTTATTTCATTTTTTAAATATAACCAAATTAAAGGACTTTGCTTTTAAAACTATGCCATAAAACAGAATACAACTTTGTTTTCCTGTACTAATTACATAAATTACAAAATTGCAAATGAATTTCAAAAAATACATACAGATTTAAAGGAAGTAGCAAAAATATTAACAAGGGACCAGAAACAGATGCTGGATTCTAAATTTCTTAAAACTACCCACATAATTACTATTCTGATTTCCTAAGCATCTGCTTAAATTAACAAGAGGAGTGAATAAATAACAAAACAACTAGAATTTTGAGACTACCTTATGATTACATGTCAGATATGAAGTTAATGAAAATTGAAACTATGTATAATCTAGGATGGTCTAATCTATGGAAATTCAGATTTATTTGGGGAGATGAGGAGGTCGAAGCCCTTTTGTCACCTACTATCACCTACATCTACTAATAATTCTACAAAAATTACATATCCTGTACATTACGTTACAAACTTTACTGACCTTTATTCTTCATATTAGTAAAGAAAGCTCTCAATAGCTTTCTTTCTTATTCTTTACATACAAGGTTTGTCCCTATGGGATACCTCTCTCTCTCTCTTTTTGCTCTTCTTTTCTTATCCTTAAAGGGAAAAAAAAATCTATCTATTTTCATCAATCAAGTTTATCATAATAATTCAGATAAATACTTTTACCACGTCAAACAAACACTGCAACTCAACAGTAAAAATGTGAGTTGTGCATGCTCAATTCTGCACTCAGCAGACATTTGCCAAATAGGAAGTAGAGTCACAGTACATAAGCAATAGAAATCATGTTAGGTCCCTGTTCTTCATCAATTTGCTCAATTTCTTTATTGCTTTGTCTATTGGGAAAATAATGTGAAGCTGCAGGTATTTTTCCTTCAGACTATTATTCAGAGAAGAAATGCTGTTGATTCTCTTGCTGTTGCCTGACTTTTTTTCTTCATGGTTTCTTATTTTTAAATGTATCATTAACCTTGGACAATATTTCCCAGTTCCTCTAATGGGTAGGTTCCCTACCTTTAATAATTATCCTGGTCTACCACCTTTTTTTGCCAATTTAGCCATACCTACTGTGATTGAAACAAGACAAGAATCCACAGAGCATTTTCAGAAAGCAACCCTCTGAAGATGCTAAATACTTCACTTCTATCGTTAACAGATACAGAGCTGTGGAGAAGGTATCCATTTGTACAAGATGCACTCTCTTCACTTCCAAAGTAAGTGAAGTACATATGCTTACTATCCATCATACAAAGGGAGGTCATCTATTTTTTTTCTGTTTCCATTTTTTCCCAGAACAGACCAGGGATTAGAGGGAAAAATGAAAGATTTGTTCATGTTATTTAAATAAGTTTTTTATCTTGCCTTGATATTAATACAGTTTTAAGGTTATCATGAAAGAAATCCAAATTAAAGGGCTTTTCTGTTTGCTATTTGTTATATTTTTTCTACAGTTATGATAAGAGTTAGCAATCTCCTTCAGTATACACAGATTCAAATGATAAAGGCCAGGGATTAAGTACAGCCGATTAACAGTCTGTGTCCTCTTCAATCTAGCATTTCCACTGCAGATAAACCCATATTCAGACTGAAGTTATAATAAACAGACTGTCCTCAATATCATTTCCCTAGATGACCTCCTCAAAACTGCCATTCAAGAATTCTTGCAGAAAACTACATTAACAGGAAAATCAGACATATCAGACATTAACAGAAAATCAGACAGATATCCATCAAAAGATTATGACAATGTTTAGAAAGCAATTCAGATAAAATGATAATTTTACTATGAATATTTCATTTGTTTCACTTTGGAGTAATTTCTTCTGTTTATAGATTTGGCATAAAAATAGAAGCAATTTGCTAAATTTTACCTTTCTTTAATGCTTGTATTAATAAGTATCTTTAAAATAATAACTTATTATTTCTACTTATTATGACAGAGGCAAACACACAGAAATTCTCCAGATACTGTTACTCTAAGGGAGGTGTTAGTACAAACCATTCATCTAGTGAATAACAGAACAAACCAATCAAACAAACAAACAAACAAAAAAAAAATATGCAGACAAGCTTACAGGAATATTCTGTTAGGTATCTGTTTTGTTTTATACAATAAATAATATTTTCTCTTAAAGATTAAAAAAAAAAGACCTAAAAACAAAGATAGTAGATTAGGCTTGTAAGAACATTTTAACATAGAAAATTCTGAAAGACTTTTTAGCATCTACTATCAAAAATTGGAATCCAGAATCCCATGGGTTAAAAATAAAACAAAACAAAGATGGAGGCTATGTTTAAAGCAGCTCTAAAATGTGTAACAGACCATTCTATTTTTATTTTAATATAGATTTTCCAACCACTTTAAGGAGCAATGGAACTTTGTGTTATTTGATTTCAGTACACTTCTTTGATCTGAAGCAGTAATGATTCAAACTGTTTTATTATCAGTAAATAATCTTATCTACCCAGTTAGTGGGCATAAGTTCTACTGTTATATCCATTAGTTTATATTGGCGGAATTCCAGTAAAGCAATTCTGAAATCAGATACATGCATGTGTGCATATGCCTCAGTTCCTCATTCAAAACACATTCAAAACACATGATCAAAATTTTTGTCCTTTTGACTAAACTACTGAAGTGATAAGAAATAGGTCATGCTATATAGTGGGGGG
>JAVCKT010011296.1:0-11873 GCA_032273925.1 Rhynchotus rufescens
AAGTAATCTGGAAATCGAGTTTGTGTTTAGTCCTGTTTCTGTTCTCAGGAAAACATAGAAAAAAAGTCTAATGTTGCTTTCTTCTCATCATTGAACAGGAATTCAGTTTATTTTGGATTCTAGTAGTGATCATCTAGCTAGAGATTGTAACCATATGAAAATGTGGATTTCCTCTTCCCGACTATGCAGTGCACTGTATCTTCTTGCCAACCCTATTCCCCATAAAAAAGCCTGGAGCAGCCTTTGGGCTGAGGCTGGAGGAGCGGGGTGAGCAGGATGCAGGCAGGTGCCTGGCTCCAGGTGAGGCTGATGATTAGATTACCCTTGTGGGCAGGAGAGCCTGATGGATAGCAGGTGACCTCTCTGACAAAGCAGAGCTGTATCTGGAAGAAATACAGGCTTTAAATATGTTCTAAAAGTTTAGTGTGGAGAAGTTAGAGAATGCATCAACCTTTAAGTTTGGATTTTAGAAGCAGTTGGGCCTGTTTATACAGAGCTAAAAGTGTGGAGTTTTGTAAGTGCGGATGAGGAGAAGGTGTTCCAGCAACACAGCAGTGGATGCTAAAGGGCAGTGGGTACTTTTTTGTAAATTTGAGGTAAAGAGTGTATGTCAACAGACCAAAAGCCATAAGTTGTGTCTGGCTGCATCTACAGCCTCTTACAAAGAACCTGGTGTGCAAAATGCTGCCTGCAAAAATTAGGACTTTGAATTGAGAAATGTTAAGCTACAGTGATAGTATGGACTGACAAGCATAAATAGAATACTGTTCTGAATCAAACAGTGCAAAGGATTTTTAGAAGAAATTAAATAATAGAATATCATAGGTTACATGCTGAAAGAGTAATATCAGCTTAAGAGTATATGTATACACACTGCCTGATAAGCTCCAGATCAGTGACTAAAAATATTAGTGGGTGATAGTCTTGACAGAGCTCTCTCAATTGAACAGAAATGCAGTTATGAACTTTTTTTTTTTTCCTGGTGATACTATTTCCTTGTTTTGCAAACCAGATGTGAAGGAAATGCAGTTTTTGCTCTAGAGATGTCTCTCTGGCAGATGCTTTCTGATTCAGTGGTTAGGTCAGCTGCTATTAGCTGCTATTGCTATCAAATCCACTACTGGATGTAGCCGGACATCTCTCAAGTGGAAGGCATAGCAATTATTTTTTGTCTAAGGACCTTAATAAATGGCTGGTACTGATAAACTGGCAGGCTAAAGTGTCTAGGCAGGTTTTGACAGATTTCTGACTTGTATTGCTGCAAATTCTGGTTAGCTCAGGCTAATGTGAGGTGAGAATATGTTAGGAGAGAGGGGGAGGCCACCCTGGAGAGGCTGGTTTCTGGCGGGGGGATTGGCATCTCTGCAGATGGGATGCACCTGGCCTGGGGTCCAGCTCAGGATGCTCTGCCCGCAGCAGCCCTTTGCCTCACACGGCTGGCCCAGCCTTTGGGCACGTACAAGCAAGGCGTATCAGAAGTGAGGCAGACTTAACTAGCAGGTCTAGTTAAGTCTAGTTAACGTGCTGGGATTTTCATCCAGCCACAGCAGCTGCACAAGTAAGTAATTTTTAAAACATCCAGTTATGTATCTCTGTGTTATGTGTATATATACTTTTATATATTTTCCCTTGTTTTGTGCTGCCACTATTTGCAACTAGACAGAAAAAGAGTCACTTGCCAGCAGTACCACAGGGAGTCTCTGTAGCACTGGGAGAGGAGCTGAGCTTTCTGATAAGATTCACCTGTGACAAAGCTCCCTTTCCTCCTTAATCCTGGTGTTTCAGATAGCTTAAACAGATTACTTGACTACTGAAACATGTAGGCTTAAAATATCATGTATCTCTGCTGGCATCTCACTCTGGAAAGGATTTATATGTATGTATGTGGGGGATTTGTTTTATATTTTTAAACCGCAACTTTCAGATTCACCCCTGGAAGAACAATTTCAGTGCAAGCTCTGGACTGTGGAATCTGTCATAGAGCCACATGAAGTGGCAGATTTATGGCCTGACTTGCAGCTACTGTTTCAAAGCATGCTAAACATACTAGGCTGTTAATCAGCTAACTGCTTTTAATGAGAAAAGTAGCCACTCGTACCTGAGTCTCAAAATAAGGATATTTCATTGCTTCCAGGTTTTCTTCCACGTGTATGCATTAAAGTTGCTGTGCTTAGTGGATTTAAGAGAGCAGTGATTTCCTGGGAACCATATTGCCTAGCACTAAAGCATTTTGTTTGGGTTTCTGGACAGGTTATATCTAAATAGGAGGTTTGTGCCTTAAGTTCAAAGAGAAAACTGAAGTTATCCAACTTTCTTCCTGAAGTTTTCTTATATAGACATGGTTAGGAAGTGGCTTGGCAGCTTGCAACATTTTAATTTAATTTTTATTTGACAATATGTGAAACTGAGACGTTCTGATATCTTAAACTGTTTACAAACTGTACTGGGCAGCAAAGGTGAGTGAAGTGATTATTGTATCTGTATATTCTTGATGTAGTTTATTAACCTACTGGCACATTTGGAGTGAGTTAGGCAGTGCATTATTGCTCTTTATGGTAACTCAAGGGATTTGTTTTTTAAACGCTTTATGAAATAAGCATTGAATAGAGAAGAGAGAATTTTCCCCGAGTGCAGAATAAGTGTAGGAGAGAGATTCTATAGAAGTCACTGCTGCAAAGGAACTTCCATCTATAGGTTGCAACTTTCTTCCCTGAACAAGACTTAAAATGGACTAGTTGTAGATTTTAGATGGTGTTCATGTAATTACCTGTTAGTCTATTAGAATTTTAACCCTGGACATGTTTGTGTAAACGCTTTTATAAAAATAGTGTAATAAAACATTGTGCTTCCCCCTCCTATGAAGCCTGCATATGCTGTGTGTATTTTAGTAGCTTGTTTATGAAGCTCTCCATCATGTTTTAGCAGTGGCTTTGCAATATTCATTTTGCTTCTGTAGTCAGGTATACTTTTATGTGCATATGTATGCACCATTGATTTCTATTGATTTTTCTCTGCCTTGTTATTAATCAAGGCTGAATGCAGGTGGATTTCTAAAGCGGTTCCCCTACTTCTTGGCAAGCTGTTCTACAGTGCAAAAAGAGGAAAAAAGAAAGAAACAAAAAAACCCCTACTGTTCTGCAGATAATCTTTTAGCTATAGTTAACTGTGACAATACCTTAACATGCCTACTTTACGTATTTTTAATATCTTAGGAACAATGGTGCATTGTCATGAGCATTTAAGTGTTTTTGAAGTTCCAATATTGTATTACACTAGCTTCAATAATATAAAATCTGAAACATCTGTTTCAGATGTATTCCTCAATAAATCTCTGCCTGTACCAGTGTCTTCATGTGGATTATCAATATTCAAAAATGTACCTACCTTCTTAACTTGCTGATTGCATCTTTTCCTTAGAGAAAATCAATTACTCTGGCCTTACAGTAGCAGAATTTTAAAAAGATACAACCAGAGCTTGAATTCTGCTCTCTAATTTAACTTCAGGTTGCTCTGTGTATGTACGTTGCTCATTTGTGCCTCTATTTAAATCCCCTTTGAGCTTCAAGAAAAGCCCCTGCTGTTCTGCCCTGTTGAGCCCAAGAAGGTGCTGCTTTCTCTGAAATCTCCTGTAGCATCCCTCGGAGCTTTTATCCAAAGAGTCGTGTGGATGTTGGTTGTGTTCAGTTTGGTACCTTGATCAGCTTGCAACCAGTAAAACCACGTTTCCATGAATGGAGAGATGTTGGTAAAACTGAGTGTGGAAGTATTCATTATGTTTTTAACAGGTGATTTACATGATATCTATGTGGAGGAAGGAAAGCCCTTGTGTAGATGGTTCTGCTTGATGTGAGGTGCCAAGAGGGTGGCATTCAGGTTTTTGTCTGTATGTGTCCTCTTGGAGCTATTGAACTGTAAAGTGAAGCTTTTAATGGTAGTTATTATAAGTTGCCATAGCTTGCAGTTTTCCAGCTGATATTATGCAAAAGCCTTTTTTTTTAATGTATTCGCTTGTAGGCAATTTTGCCAAGAAGGTACCAAATCTATCATCTCATGAAACAGGAGGAAAAAATAGGAGTATTTTTGGAATTGGGAATGTATTTCAGTGAACTTACTGTGTTTGTCCAACTTGAATTTTATGCAGCGTGCTGCTAAATAAGTGTTCCACTTGATATTATGTTGAGCACTAGCCACTCAATAGGGCGCACCTCTAATCTTTTGAAGGAGGGAAGCAAAGATCAGCAAGGGGAATGTCAAAGCCCTCAAATATAACAATCTTCAGTAACACACAGCAACATATGCCCTTACCTGCATGTGAGGGACTAGGATGCTGCTGCTTTCAAATTAGCACGTGAGACAGTGTCATGTTTTGCGATATTAAAGTGCATTATTATGTTGGGTTTTATGGTACTAGGTTGTCTCTTTCTCCCCAGTTTGGGAAAAATATATTTTTTCACATTTATGTAAAATACAGTTTGTGTTCAGCTGCGTTGCATATTTCTGTGCCAACAGGAGATACTGTATCATCTGTTTATTATAATAAAATGTGCTGTATAGCATATATCATTATGCAAAATAACTCAGACAAGAGAAGTACTTGGGGATAATCCTGTTTCTTCTTAAGGGGTGCAGAGGGAAAGAAGGAAAGTGGGCTTGCAAGGGAAGGCAGGCTCTCTCCTGTTTTCAGAAGGCTGGGGGAGAGCTAGAGATTTAATTTGGGGCTGATCATGGTTATCCTAAAAGCAGTTTGTGAGACAAGAGGCACGTTCTGGATGGAGGGGACCAAAACAGAGGATGCCTCTAAAATTTGCAGAGGGAGATCAGGGGACTCCTTGCCGCCACAAGGTCTCTTTCGTGCATATTAAAAGTACTCTGGCTCTTACCCCTCTGCTCCTCACCCACATAGGAAAGGACAGCAAAATGAGCATGCACACGTAATGTGTAGTACATAATCTCAACACTCAAAACAGGATGCGTTGTGGATGCCCGTAGCTGTATTCAGTCAGCTGTCGCTAGATGGCATTCTTTGGGTACAGAATTTAAGGCAAAAATAATCTGTAGTGCTCAGATTGTAATCGGCCACATTTCAATGTGTAGTTTTTCATGCTTGAATATGAAGACCTAAGAAGGGGCAAGCTAGAGCGATGGAGAGGGAGGGGAGGGAAGCATGTTGATATATTGCATTGAATCAAGGGCTGCACTCTCTGTGCAGAGTAGTCTGTCCTGAACCGCTCGGGTTTGTGAGGGCTCTTTTAGTAGAACGACAGCAATAGTTGCTGAGATTATAAATTGTCATTTATCTGTAAACACTGACTAGGAATTCTTCTAGGTAAGATAATTTCTGCCCTGCATGTAAAACGGAAACCAGCAAAGCGGGTCTGCACTGTGCAGGAGAGCTCCGATAGGCAAGGGATGGAGGTGGGCACTTCCAGACAAGCTCTTCTGAGGGCTGGGAAGGGGGATGCATTTTAATGCTCTGGTGACTGCCTTGCAGAAGCTAAGCAGAAATCTGGTCTGGCACTGAGAACGCTTCTTAATAAAACCTGCAGAAAAACTAGCATCGTATTGCAGAATACGTAAGACAAGCTGTACAGTGCTAGTAAAATGTGTGTGTGCTAACCAGCTGCGAGGCCAGTGTCATCCTGGTGCTACATTTTAGAACAAATAAAAGCAGTGAGCGCTGATTTAAAAATACGTATTTTTTTAAACTGTATTTCAGATCTGAATCATCTGTTTTGCTCTAAGTCAGAGTGAGAGCTGAAGTATGTTGAGTGGCTAAAAACACAGTTCTGTGAGCGCTGCCATTAATATCAGTATATTGAGGGATGTGTTTCCTGGGCTTCCTGGTGGGCCAGCTTTGCTACCCGCGTTGTACCAGGAGAGGGGTTGGATGCGGGAGCCTGTGGTTTACCTGCTCTCTGCACTGTCCGAACATTTTCTCTAGAGCTGGGAAGAGTTTGGCTACCAGGACAGCTTCACAGACCAGGCTGTAAAATTGCTGGCTTTGTTTGGGCTGATTTCTAGCACGGCCTCATCATAACCTAAGGACCATGTGGTTTTGAACCAATTAAGCATGAAACTTTCTGCTTTAATTCTATAACTACTTCTTCAGCAAGGAAAAGTGATGCTCAGAAATCTAAGCCTTGAAGATTTAAGTACATTTTTTGGTGTTTGTGTGAATAAGAAAAAGTTAAAGCTGCTATGAAAACTCCTATTATTTGAAGGCATTCTCTTCCCTAATAACATACGCATATGAAGATATGATAACTCAGTAGGTGGCAGTCCTCCTAAGCCAAAGAAGAAATAGCATAAGGGACTGGAATTCAAATGCTGTAAACTCTTTATTAAGTATTCCTGTGTCGTCGGAAGTCAGGATAGCTGCATCTTTTATCTGGATTCTTCCTGCCCTCCCTGCTGACACTTTTTTTTAATCTTAAACTGCTCTGTCAAATTGTGATAATAAGCCTCTACATATTTGCAGAGCCGTGCTGTACAAGATGGAAAAAAACTGCTTATTAAGTGAGTTTGTATATTTTTCTTCCACCACACCAGCAACTTCTGTGCTCTTTCCACAAACTGTCTAAACTATCTGACTTGCTCAAAAAAATTTTTCTTTGAAGCTGTAATTTTCTTTTTTTTTTGGTGGTGGTAGTTGTGGGTGTTTTTTTTTTTTTCTTCATGCACAAAAAGGAAGCTCTGTCATGCATGTTTTACCAATGTTTTTTGTCTGAAATTCATGCAGGATGATCCTTAGAAAAGGAATTGTGTTCTTGTCTCACGGGCTAATAGTCTCTTCTCTTGCACCCTTCTGTGCACCCACATCCATGCACATGTTTCCCTCAAACTAGTGTTCATCGTGGGCCATGTGTGAGACCCCTCTTTGATTCAGGCTGCTCTCAAACACCAGATACCCCAGGTTATCCCAGTTACTTTATAGGTCTGTGTTGCCAGTACACAAACTGCGTGAAAAGTAATAGTATGGGAATGCGTAACTGATGAAGAGCTCTAGAAACAGCTGGGAAGGCTGCATTTAAGCAGGTAGAAGGGAGGGTTTTGGTCAAGTTTGGCAATGAGCCTTGTCTTTCTTGCGTGTGTGCTTGGAAGGATCTATGACTGCAGGAAAGTGTGGGGCAAATATGAAAATATCTCTAGGAGGACTCTGCAAGCCTTTAGACTAAAGGTTGGTAGGTAGTGTTTGAGGTAGTAAGTGTTCAAAGAAACTTTTAGAATCGAAAGGCAAAAATCCCCATAAACTTAGGGTTCTTGCTCCACTGCCTGCCTGCATGTTACAGTGTGTTGAGGGAGGGATTGTTTTTTAGCAGGTTTCAATTGTTCATTTTGATGGTGATAAGTATTAAATTATAGATGAGAAAGAAGAGACTGTTCCCTGTCCTGTGAAACACTAAAGTGCTCTGAACATGGTAGGACTAAATGAAAAGTGAGTAGCTCTGGAGGATCTTTCATAATAAAAGGATTTTTCATGAGCCCTTGTGTGTGTATAGAATCTGTTTTCTGATTTCCTCCTTTTTTCCACCTTTAACTTCATTGTTCGGCTCATGTTCTTCGAATCATTGGATGTTCTTGTAATGCCCCAACTGGAAACTCTGACCAGAATCGCTCTAGGAAAGGGATCCATGGTGTCTCATTTGAAAATTGCTATAACTGGTATGACAGTGAGATTTAAAAAAAAAAGTCATGTTGTAATGGAAAACATCAGGGAAGGGGAAATTGTAAATGAGGACAATTTAGTTTTGCTCCTTAAACTTTCTAACTTTACTTGTGACAGATATCCCATCCCTGTATGTTCATTTTGTTTGAGAATGTTCCTGTGGGGCAAAAAGTCTGTTTTGCAGAACATCTTTTTCAGTATGGGTCTCTCATACTCTTGAGTCCTTCTTACAGGACTATATCTTGTTAGTGTGTGCCAGAAACATTCCTATCTGTACTCGCAGTTGTCAAGCCTTAATAAAGGCTTATCATTTTTGATAGTATAGTCCATTGGAATAGTGCAGTTATTATAAAGAATAAAACTTAATCACTGCATAATTTATTGGGAGTCATAATGAAATAGAAACCATTTAATGTAAAGAGTGTACTTGTTGATTCTTTAATGGTTTTTATACCACAGTAGCATATGCACTACTAATAGATATTTAATGATCATGCAGGATGTCATCCTGTGGGGAAAATAATTCTACAAATAGAGAAATGATATCAGAAACTTTGCAAATAAAAAAAACTAGACAGTGACATAATTTTTAAGCCTTGACCCTATAAATAAGGTGAAATACACTAGAATATTTTGACTGCTCTTCTTTCACCCAAGCCGCTAAAATTGAGATGAAATCACTTGGTACTTTCTCTTTTGTTTTGTTTTTCTGGTAGGGTCAAGACATCTTATTTAAAAAATAAATAAAATAAAAAAGATACTAAATGAGCTATGTAAAGGAAGGGAAAACAATTGCATCACATTTCTAAGCTTCTTTAAAAAAAATTAAGTGGTCTTTTTAATATTTTCACACTAATGTTGTTGGGAACATAACAACTGTGGAAATATGAGCTAAAAACTTTGAGGCCATCTGCTCGACTCGTGCCCCATTCTGACTGAGGAGAAACTTCTTAATGTGGAAGTACTTTTTTTACGTTGAGTATTTATGAGCTGGGTTCTTAAGTCAACTGTTTCTGTATAGTCCCTTCGTCTTGGTTCCCCTTGCTGCTGATCTCTCCATGGGGAGAGAGCGAGACTTGTGTTCATTTAGGAAAGTGTGGATCTTCAGAGGGAAATGAGAGCAGGATTTTCCATCAATGACATTAAAGTTTAGGTATTATCAATGTGAGGAGGAATTTGAATTGACTTCTGGATTCCTGGTGAGAAGTTACTCTAATTTGTGAGTTCATTTATTGTTACATATTGTCTTCTAAACTGCCCCCAGTTGTTGAAAGCTATATGAATATTATACAAGATATTTAAAAATCAAAAATAAAATTCATATATAGTTTTCCTTCCAATCTTCCTATATAATACTTAAATTTCATCTTGTTGCACCAATCCAATATATGGTTTCAAATGTTATGTCAATTGACATAAAAATATAAACATGACTAAACTCAACTTAACAAAAAAAAAAAAAAAAAAAAAAAGACAGAGTTTAGTATGGGGTGCCTTTTATTACCTGTAGTAACAGCTGGAGAATAAATTTATTAACATACATCTTCACGTAGAATCAAAGTAAAGCAGGAAAAAGCTTTGTCTTTCAGTGTGACCTCTAAATTCCAGCATTTTCCAAATATCTGTAGAAAATGTATATTCAAAATGTATATGTAAAATGACTTTAAAAAATGTACAGGATATTCTTCCTGTTTATAATACGTGGTGTCCATAAAGCTGATGAGCATTCTGATCCTTTCCTGCTAATTTCAGCTCTACTATCTGCCTCTCCTGAATAAATCCATTTCATCTGATGTTTCATTATGTATATGGGGAAACTGCTTTTTGTAGTTCAAAAATCTTTTTTGACTAAGTAAGAAACATTCTGCTTTGCTTTATTTTGGAGCAAACCTTTGAGACTTCTGCTGTGTTAGGATATATATATATTAAAAGATGACTTTCATTTTATCTGTAGGAAAAAAAAAAGATCTCTGAGGCTTAGATAGCAAAATAAACATTGCTAATGTGAGAACAATTGCTTTGCTAAGAATATCTCTGAGTTGGAGGGAGGTTGTTTTAGTTGCTAAGTCTTTTGAGTGTTTTGTGTCTACAAATGATGCTAGAAATAGTTATGCATAACCAGAATTTCAGTTTGACTCTTGATTAAGAAGTTTTAAGCGAGAAATGTGATGGCTGCTGTAAGCCCCAGAGGAGCACCCTCATGGCCAGTCCTGCAAGCATCTTGGCACTAGTGCTGTCAATATTTCACATCTCTGTTACGGACTTTTTTTTTTTGCGTGTGTGATTGCAATGGAAGATGAATAAGAACTTCAGATTTGAACAAATCATTCTGAACCTGGGGTAGTTTTCACAAGTATCTGCAGAGGTCTGAGCACTGGCATCTTATGAACAACCCTGAGCTACAGACCCATCCTCATTGTCTTCTGGTAACAAAATGGAGTTAAATTTTGCATTTAACTGATTTTAACTGTAAATTATTTACTGGGCAAGTCTAGCAAGTCTGCCTTTAAACATCTCGTTTCAGTTGCCCCGCTGTTAGACAAGAGTTTTTCTTCTAAATAATATTATTTTATAATTGTGGCATTATGATCTTAGTGGGGAACCAAGCTGCCAGCTTTAATTTGATTTGTGAGGAAGAAACTTATTTGAAATTAGTTTTAAAAGCATGCCCTATTTTTTCTAAAATTATTGGGATGATGTACATAAGGTAAAGACTAGTAGTGTCCTAGCGCTCCTGTAAATGGTAGTTAGACAGCACTGCATTAAAGCATACCTGTTTAACCAGTTAGATCATTTTGCTTGTCAAAAGAACTTCTCAAGCTGTGCAAATCTTTATCACCACTCTGTGATTAATTCTAGTGCTGTCTGTGTGCTGGCTTACGTAAATAGAATGAAGCAAGATTTTTTTTTTTTTTTTATGATTTATTTTGAGGATTAGAGTCGCGTGGTCTCTCTGAGGATTATTTTGAATACGCTGAGATGCAATTTATATGCAAGAGTGAGATAGGCGTGAGAGCTAATGGTGAGAAGAGGGAACTATATGGCTATGAGGCTAAGGGGGAATGGCTAATCCAGCTTGGCTTAATACATTTTTAGAATGGAATAAACCCTTTAGGTACCTATCTCAATTAAGTGTAACCTGTGTTTGGGAAACCACTGCAAAACGAGTCAGCAATTCAAAATCTCTTCTGTCTCTTTTTTGCTTTCAATCAAATTTTAGATGTCACAATATGATCCTTTCAATAGGTCAGGGCTACATTTTCAGTATTACAAGTTTTAAAGTGGTTTGGGGAAGTTCACTGGATCATGCCTTTTAAAGTATTTTTCCTCATGCATTCTCAAGCTAGAAGCCCTCATTAATGATGATAGGTAGACATTTGTTAAATTTACTTCCTCAGTATTTTGCCCTTCTCATTTTGCAATGGAGAAACTCTTCTCATCGTAGCTGGGTGTCACGGACCAGAGCAGCAGGTGCCATTCAGGCTGTGCGATGCCTTTGAATTGCCATTTCTTCCCATCTCCACTCATCCTTGTCAATCAGCCTCCTAAAGCTTTTATTTTTTTTATCTCCACATGACTAATATACTCGAAGCATTTGATGTCCTTAGTGCTGATATTTTTACAAATCTCAAAACTCATAGTGAAGAGGCAACATAATTAGTTTTTAACATATTAGTTATAGGCATTGTGTGGTACGTAATGGGATTTCCAGAGTGCATCAGTCCTGAGAGAATTCTTTTCCAAGTTGATACTTGCCTCCAAGTTATTTAGACTTAAAAACAAAACAACAACAAAAACTTCTGGAATGGTTAACAATTTCTTACCATTCCTGATTTTTTTTCTTAACCTTTAAATATCTTTGAAAATATGTATTGACATTTCAATACTTTTAGAGATTGTAGATTTATATCATTAGACTTGCTAAATCTCAAATGTCTTTTCAACTGGACTGCTTTCAAACTGGTTTGCTGCCTTACCTTTGCCTTTTGCTGTGGCTTTTGGCAGATTGTCTATGTTTCTTGTCCCCAAATTACCTAATTCTTTAGATTTCAGTGTTGTTCTGGGAAGTACCCTGAATATTTAGACAGTCACCAGTGTAGATGATCAGTTCAGTGATGGTCTTAAGTGCAAACAGTATTATCTGAATGACATTATTTGAGGTAAAAGACATTTTTTTTTTCTTTTAGTATATGTCCTCATAATTGCA
>JAVCKT010011297.1:0-30764 GCA_032273925.1 Rhynchotus rufescens
GGTAAATGTATTCACAGTAGTGCAGAAGAAGTAGATGTGTTTATGAAACATTTCCATTCTGTATTTGAAGTGAAAAGAGATCACGCAAGGATGAGCCATGCACCGTGAAGTACTTTCCAAGCTATTCATGGCAAAGGACATTAAATAGCTACAGAAGAACAGGCTCAGAAAACTTGCATCTAATTCCTAAAAGCACCGTTTGAGGAACTCTCAGGCCCTCTTATCTTAACAGCTATTTCATCTTGGGCTACCCAGGAAATTTCAGAAGATTTCAGAATAATAATGCTGTGCCAAGAGCCAAAGGGGGCACGTGGCATGGGCAGAATAAACGCAAGGCAGAAAGGTCTACTTGAAAGGCAACATACAGCTTAAATGGATAAAATATTATAGTGTAACAGATTTGCAACAGATTTATCAGATTTACTTTTAGAGTACAGAAAAACCTGAATTTTTGCCCAGTTAAAACAGATGGCTGTCACCGCAGTGTTTCCAGACACCAACTTCAAGTTTTGAAGAAGACTCAAAATGAAGTAAAACAAAAGAAGTAATTGAGCTGCTTGACATATTCCCTAGTAAACCATTTTTGGTACCAAACAACTTGTCACTGCTCCATCAGCTCTAAGAGCTGCAGACCAGGATTAATCAGGATGTAATTGAGAGCTGCAATAATACTTCAGCAAATAAGAGGAAACCCGTATCCTCCTGCTGATCTGTGTTTGGTTACATATTTCATCCTCTTATTTACACTTTGATGTACCTCAGCAGCTGCATTCAAGACAAGTGTTCAACAGAGGAATCAGTCAGTTTTGATAGTCTAAAGACGTTTGGATGGCTGAACCTGGAATTTGCCTGAACATAGGACTATTATGAATGGACAGAATATTAGGAATAGATATTAGCAGTTAAAGAAAACCCAAGCTGAATTACTTTCAGAAACAAAACCAAAGAGCTCTGCAACTCAAAACCAACTACTGAGCACTTGTCACAAAGGATTCAGATGGACTTTGTGGAATTAGTATGTTGCAGGTATCTTAATTTGCCCTCCAAAAAACCTATACATCAAATCCCTTAGAGCTAGTTGATCCATCTCTCAATGCCAATGTCCCACGCATCAGGCTTCTAATGTTTTTATGATAGTCCTCCATCACTGAAGGACTGGGACAGAGTACTGAGAGCGCAATTCATCTCTGCCAAGCTGCATTTCTAGGATGTGATTCATCTAGTCCTGAAGTAGGCATCTAAGTAGGTCACATGAATCAAGCTTTAAAATCCCTATTTCTCTCCATTTTTGTATAAGTAGAACTTAGTTAGCCCGTCACATGTCTTCATTGTGGGTATCTAGAAAAGGTAGAGGAGAGAAATCCAAAACCTGTGCTGTGACAAAGTAGAAATAACCTATCTGATTTCATTCTATCACTATTTCACCATCTCTAACTATCTCTTACTAGAAAAGCATTATTCCTTAGTTTTGTTTGTAAGGATTCCTCTCATCCTATCAGTCTACTGCTTCAAAAGCCTAAATTCAGGTCAGTGTACGGACTCTAAATCTGTGTATCTTTATCATATCCTAGAGCTTTAAGCATGTCCTTACTAACCACAGCACGAATTGCTAGACACCTGCATAAATAGGTCTATTAGTTGCAAAAATCGCAGTTTTAAGGCAAGGTGCATCAACACTCCTGCGTTTTTCAGCTTTCTGCACCAGATGAGCTCTAATTCCTCTTCGCTGGCGTACAAACCATTTCTGGCGCCGTGCCTTGCCTGACTGCAAGCCTCTCTGTCCTTGCAGTCCCAAACGAAGGACATAATACTCTGTTTCACTTGTAAATGCCAAGCGAGGCAGCGCTCTCACCTGCGTTGGCGCTAATAACAGCGCAGCCCCAGCTGCTCTGTCTTCATCAAAGGCTGCGCCGCAGCCGAGCGCCGCCGCTCACGAGAGCCTGAGTCAGCTCCCGAGCAATGAGCTCTCTATTATGTAGGTCACTACAAGGGTTCACTGCAGCAAACACCTGCAAATGACTCTGCGACAGCAAGAAAATTCTCTTCTTGTCAAAAAAGGGGAGCTCAGGAGGACCTGTAAACGTACCAAGAAGCAGAAGTCTTAAGTAGGTACCCAAGGACCTCTCAATAGCTTGCTGAGTATTTGTATAACCCCCTGCTGCTCCCCGCCTCTGTTTGCTTTTCCATTGTTTTTCCAGGCTGATTCAAAGCTGTGCTTTCCTGCTACCTGTTGAGAGACCTAAGAAAGAGGCAATAGATCAGAACCTGCCAGAGACACTGTAAAGCCTCATAAAAACAGGGACGTGGATGCTAGCAACAAAGGGCACTGCATAAAAGACCTACGGCTGAATTCCAGTCGTAGATACACTGGAAAGAAAATCGTGCCAATTAGCAGAGTAAAAAGTCCTCTTTAAGTCATCCTCAATTAACACCTGTCCCAGACAACTATATGCTGGAATCTTGTGTTACAGAAGGAAGAGGTGATTGCTAAAAAACAAGGCATCCCACTTCTGCTTTCCACTGCAACAGCTGCCTGGCAGGTTAGGGTACCTTCAGGTACTGTATGCACTGAAATTACACAATTTACCAAAAATCCATGTCTGTTAAGATTATTTTAGTGCATGAAGTGAATCTTTCCCAATTAAGTCCCCTTGCTCTTTTTTTTCCCCTCTATGCAAATAAATAAATATCTTGAGTAACCATGCACCATCTGGATAAATGTCAGTTCTATCCCTGCACAGAGGCTTGGGGTTTATTTCTCCAGAGGGCAGGTGTTGGTTTTGCTTTTCTTGCCTACACTTTGCACAGCTGAATAATTTAAAACGGACTCGGTGCCGAAAGATAAAATGAAGATGGAACACATTGTGCCTGGCTACAGTCCCCAGCTGCTCTAGGTGGCAGTTGCTGCTAATGTAGCTTGCAGTGGTATTGCTAATATAAAACAAGATTGGAAGCACTACAATTAAGCCTATGTCAAATAGGATTTTTCCTTGCAAAAACTAAAAAGAGGTGGTGGCATCATGCATGCAAACCATGTTCATGTTTCAACTTTGAAAGGCATTTAATCTTCATAAATAATACTGATTATACGTACCACTAGCACGTATTTTATCCATGTATCAGTTATATCCCTTATAGAATGATCTGATCAGTGATGAAACTCACCAAAATTCCTGGGTCCTAAATAGCAGACCAAATAGCAGCTACAGAAACATGGGCAACATTTATTGGCTTTGAAACACGTGGACCCATTTCTGTCGCAGGTAAAAGGTATCAAGCCCCACGCTCAAGTTCTCTCTCCTCAGTACAGAGTTATTCACAGAAGCAGCAATAGTGATCGGTCTGTTGCAGTAAGTACAATACAAGCATATAACATGAGGCTTGCTCATACTGAAAAACCTTAAGCAAAAACAATCAAGAGAAGTGGAGTGGAGCAGCAATTTGCCTAAGGCCACACACAGATCTAGTGCTGAAGCTGGCTCAAGTTGCCTGGCCCAGCTAAGCCGTGTGCCTTCGGCAAGGGAAGGTGCTTCTATTGAAGAAATGCCCCGAGTCGAAACCAGGGCTAGTCTCGTGTGTTCTCCTTCCGAGTGATGATTCTAGCCCACACCGAGTTTCATATGTGATTCAACTCTGATTTTTTTCAGTGCCAAATTCAATCTCCAGCAAGAACAACTGCACCTGTGCACGCGGGCAGTGCTGCTCTTCAGCCGCATCTGCCGGAACGGTACCGAGTGCTTCATTAGCGCTGACAGTATTTGGTAATTGAATATTCAGAGAGATTCTGCTCCAAGTCAGAGCAGTTTACCTTCGATCCATCTCCGATTGATCTGCCCGTGCGCCTGAAGCGTTTGCATATGTCCTGGCCACGGGGATGGGAGCGCCGAGCAGCCTGGCGAGGGCTCCCTGAAGAGGACGCAGTCAGCGCGGGGTCGAGGTGAGGGGCACTACGGTACCCGCCGCAGCAGCGCTGCAGGCAGCATCCTGAATTTATTCTCAGCTGAGAGACAAGCCCATTTACTCCTGCATACCAAGGAAGGAGAGGGGGGAAAAAAAGAAAGAGGCATATGTGGAAATGATAGAACAGAGAGGGAAGAGGCAAAGGACATTTCAAAAGCAAAGCAGGACATGACGCTCTCCATATTACCTGGCGCACCAGCAAGGAGCAGCAGCTCGGTGTCACCCCTCTGCTTGACCAAAGCTCAGCTACACCTGTGTCAGTTATTCCTGGTAGATATTTCTTTAACCTGTGCTCGGAGATTTCCCCGGCTCGAGACGGATCAGCATGGGCAGGCAGCCTGCTCCAGGGCACTGCAGGCCTCCCTCCCAGTGCTTTCAAACCCCTTCCTTCCATCCCCCCGTGCCTCCAGACACCCGCAGCAACGGGCGCAGGAACCAGCCCTTTGCTTCCCCTACCTCTGGTCTCACCCCTGCTGGATTGGAGACAATTCTCCAAGGGGACACAACGACCCAGCTAAGGTCTTGACAGTCCTGTGGTGAAAGGGGGTTACTTTGAACATCCCACAGGCTGGAGTTCACATTGATGAATCTCTGCAGGGTATCTGTTCTTGGGTTTGTTTTGAAGGGGGGAAGAGGGAGGGCATGATGCTGTTCTTGTCAGCACTCGGGTTGTGAGCCACAAATGCACAAATCAGGATCTGCTACTTAAACACTTGTTCTCCTTTATTTGTCTGTCTCCTGTGAAGAGCATCCTATTTATTTCAGACCGTACCGTCAATCTGTCAAGATCACTTTAAATTCTAATCCTGTCCTCCGACATACTCACAGTCCCTTGCAGATTAGTGTCATTAGCAAATCTAATAAGCATGCTTTCATTCCTATCATTTTTGGAGATGCCCTGGGACTAGAGCACTTTCATGACCTTGCTAAACCACAGGGATAAGATAGACGCGATTCTGCAGCACTCTAAAACAGCAGCAAATAATCCAAGGAGCCTTGAGGAGGCTCGTCCCCCGGAATCCAGCAGGAAGACTGGGAAGGGACATCCAGGGAATGTCTACATTGCCTGGGAAGAAAGCCCGAGGCGGCCTTCAGAGCCGCAGCCCCGGCGGGCAAGGGGAGCCCTGCAGGAAGCGCCTTTCCCTGCGCTCCCCTTGCCCTTCCACTCCCCTCTCCCACCTCCGAAAGCTTTCCTCATCCTGCATACATTTCTCATGTATTTATTCTATGGATTTCACTGCTCTTTCCTCACCCTGGCCCAGACACGCTCCGCTTGGTTAGTGGGGTTACCCAGGAGGAGTCCTGTACGGCTCGTAGGCCTGGGACACTTCTCCACCACGAGGACTAAGGTGGACAAGTCAGAGGTGGCAGCAGCCCCATGTGACACGCAGTCATGTCACTCTCCCTCATATATGTCCCTTCCTCTGGGACCATAGCACAAAGCTGCAGCTGGTCGCTACTACAGAAAGTCCTCGAGTGGAGCCCCTGCTGGTTCAAGCCAAAAAGCAGTAAAAAAATGCTTGCAGGCAACATATTTGTTCTTTATAGAGTATTCAGAATGAATCAAAAAAGAGGTAAATTCTGAGGGGGACATGAGCAAGCTGGGAGAGGGAAGGAGTCAGCTGTACAGGGGCATGGTCACCCTTTAGCTCTTGCACTGGTTTCACACCCCATGTGCAGCTCATACCGTTTGCATGCTCTGACTCCTGGGGTCTTCATCATTTCAATAGGATATTTGGAGCTTAGGGGTCTTTTGTGCCTAATATTCTTTCCAGGCATGTCTTGGATTTGCAGATTTTGCTGTTTATTACCATACTTTCAACAAAATCGACTTCCATCTTTTTACAGATATTCTTTTACAAGAATCTCTCTTCATAGCTTTTTTTTTGCTAATCAGAATAAACTAGGAAAGGAAATCAACATACCTGACTAAGAAAAGTGAGAAACCACAACATAAATTCAAAGATCATTGCATGTTTCTCTGCAGTATGGAGTGCAATTCCTTAAATCCTGTCTGATTAGTAGAACAAAAGATTAAACACCCTTCAAAGTTGAAATGGGAACATAGTTTGCATGCATGGTGTCACCAACTCTTTTTATTCTATAAAATAAATTTGTGTAAACATTATTTGGATAGAGAAACATTTAGTGCCTCTGTGTTTGTTCTAACAAATTCATTATTTCCTTTGCAGTCAGGTCTAACAGTGATCTTTTATTAGAACACATAGTCTGTGTTTTCCTTTAATTTTCTGCAGGGCTTTTTTTGTTTGGCTCATTTATCTTTCCTTATCCCTTGAAACCATCTAAAATATTTCAGTCTCACTACAGCCAGACCTTTTGACAGAGCCAGAAATAATCAGCTCCAGGCACTGCTGTTGCTCAAGTTGGCTAACAAGGTATCTCATGATTCTGGTCATTTTCTGCTTTTTAGGTTAATGGGGACTTTGGGGCAGCATCACTTTGTCCTTTGTCCTGTCAAAGCGGTCCTTGTTCCTCCTCCTACTCTACAGAGATACAGTTTGAGCAGCAGCACAAAGCCAAATCACACACAGATTTAATGAGATAAAAATCTCCATTGGTTTCTTGTTTCTGTCACTAGTTAACCACACTTAAAAGATTTCCTTCCAAAATAAGACACTGTCCTAGAATATTTCAGTATGGAGCCATTTGCTAATCAAAACACTTTAAAATGTAACACAAGCTCATGTAAACAAAACATTCATTTTCCTTAAGTTTGGTTAAACAAACTAACAGGTCTTTAAAAATATATTGTGGCTTATAGTCATTTACTCTGGGCACTTAATTGATCTGGGTCACTTGCCTTTTTCCCCACTGATGCCAGTGTCCATGAAAATGTCACGGGTGAGAATCACAGACAGCAAATCCCAGGGAATACACCCTGGGCAGCCCCAGTGTAGCCTCTGCTGCGCGTGTTGCTGTGGTACAAGGAGCCTCACCAGAGATTAGCAGTGTTTGTCCTCGTCTTCAAGGCCTCTCACGGACTATCACAAACCTATTCCCGTTTGGCATTGAGCAGTCAGCTTCCAATGTCAAACAGCACACGCTGGCATCCCCCTCGCACCCCCTTCCTTCTCCTTTTGTGCTCCCTGCTCTTGCCAGGGATTCCCTGTTCGCTTCTGCACGAGTTCCACATCATTCGCAGCCAGATTTCTACTTCAGACTCCCCTTCACCTGGGAAACCTCCAAGAAAACAAAAGGATTATTTGGGTTTTGCTTTGTTGAGGTCTTTGGCTTTTGAGCTGACTAGAATTACCTCATTTAACCCCTTCTCTGACCGTATTCATATACATTCCTGTCTTACATCTACTTGTAGGCCACCTCAGGTAGCAGTATCTGGCTTTTTCCTTCTGTGTGTGCAACACCTGGCACAAGGCAATCTGAATCCATGTAACAAAGACAATTTGTAGAATAAAGACAGAAGGAAAGGAGAGATGAACTTTCATCCCCCCCATAAGCATTGCACTTACTTCAAAATGCTCCATGCAGCATCAGATACACTCTCTAATAAATCCAGTCTGTCTGTCAATTCTAAGTGTATTTCTTTAGTATTTCCCCTGATGCAGTAGAAACAAAATAGCATGGAAGGAGCACAGTGGTTAATGAAAAAACGTAGGTTATTTAGTTTTGAACGCTTCACATTATAAAGTCATTGCAGCATTAAGGCTAAAATTTTGTGAGGAAAAAAAAAAATGATTTGAAAGGGCTACCTGATGAACTGCAAGACTGTGTTGCCAGGGAAGCAAATTATATTCTAGTCCACATTCCTCTGTAAAATAGATGTCATTTAGGAGAAGCCCTTAAAAAGAGATTTCTTAATTGGAAAAACATCCTTTTCAGTCACAAGTGGCTGAGCTGAAGTGTGTCCTCAGAATATCAATATGAGCTGAAGCTATTAAAATGTCACAGTTAACCTTTTTTAGAAAGCCTAATTTAATTAGAAAATAATAATTAGAGTATTCTTACCAGTAAAAAATGCCTGCCTCAAATGAACTTCCTGTAATTCAGTTTCAAGGGATAGCGCTTTGCTGGAAAAGCCTCGGCATATGGACAAAGAGATTGAGTTTGCAAATACTGTGATTAACTTACAGTTTTTGCTATTAAAGCTAATTACTGTAGCATGCTGGAGGGCAGGCACGATTTACTTCCTGATCATACCTAGCAAGCTGCATGCGTCAGCAGCTCTTAAGCATAATATTAAAAAAATCACCATACCAATCAATGTCCTAATACACACCATAGTTCCCTTGCTTTTCTCGAGATCAATGAGAGCGGCGACCTTGGGAACTGAAGGAGAAAGTGGCAGGGCAAAATACAGGGTAACTCTTCATTAAAACCCCTGTCAGCAAGACGCTCGTTCTGGCCAACGTTTGCAGGGATATTTAATCTCTCTCAGACACATGTAAATCAAACACCCCATAACAGAGTGGGAGAGATGTTCCCTTTTAGTGCAGGGGCCGCTACCGTAAGAGTCGCCCCATTCAATGGAAACGGTCTGAGACAAACTGTGGCTCTATCCCACAGCAGTGTTGGCATCTCAGATGAAGCAGCAATTGGAGACCTGCTGACATAGCATCAGGTACTCCTCGTTTGCTCTGTTTAGGTAGTTTGACAGGCCAGCATCCTAGAATTGGGAGGACCCGAAGCCTTGAGGACCCCCAGCACCAAGCGTGACGTGCAGAAGCGCCGAGGCAGAGCCCCACAGCAGCACAGCAGCACTCTGTGCAGAAACCTGCTCCCTCTGCCGACTCAGACAGAAGAGAGGGGCTTTTTGAGGAGGGCTGGAGCCGGTGCTGGCCATTCCACCCTTAGCCGAAGAGGGTCGGCTAGCCAGCTGCAGCTGAGTGAGCGTATCGGGCACGGAGGAAGTCCGATGGTCCTTATCTGGCCATGGAAAACACAGCTGGAGCAAGATGTACAAGAACCTGCTGCACAGGCTCTTGGAAAGGGGTGGTGAACCTGCATTTGGGGTCTGCAAGAGCGACGCCAACTTCTGTGTCAGCCTCGCAGTGACCAGCAGGGCACCAGGGAGCAGCGAGGGCCACGGCTGGGAGCTGCCCGGGACGGCTGCACAGACGGGGGGCAGGGGCAGCAGCTCTCGCCGCCTTATCGTCATCCGGGGCAAACACTGAGAAAAGAAGAGGCCCCCGATTCACACAGGTGTGTGGGAGTAACGTTCACAACGGCAGGCGACTTTCTAAGCCACCCTGGGAGAGATGCAGGGATTCCTTTGTTAAAAAGAAACAAAAGCACCTCTTTACAAAACATAACCTTGAAAATATATGTATACCTGCTTGCTTCAATGAGGTTGTTTTTTCCAGTGGTGTGAGCTTTATATTGTTGCCCCAATATGCCATTTCCTACCTGAATCCATTTCAAAATTAGCTTAAACTCTAAGCTGCAAGGCAAGTGCTGGAATGCGCGTTTTGTTTTTCAGCAAATGAGAACGAAAACCGTACGAAAACCGAACGAAATTCTGCAACAACAAAACAGCAAACAGGACCATCCAGAGAGAAATCCTAGCACCTTGCAGCTTTCAACAACTCATAACTTAAAGTGTGATTCTAACTGGGAAATTCCCTATGGCTCTCAGAAAAAAAAAATACATAATGCATTCAACACATTATTTATGTATAAAAATATCTCATTATTTATGTATAAAAATATCTATCCTATTGAATATTCTGCCGTTAGAAGACAATTTTCATAATCAGATTGCCAATAGCCCCCCTTTCCTTCATTAACAACCAGCAGAGCATCACAACCATTCCCTTCAATTTATTCACGACGACGGTGCAGGAGGAGAGGTCCACTAAGGAGCAGTCTCCGCTCCGCGGGATCACTTAGGGAAATCCTTTCAAGGGAAAGAAAGAAAAAGGGATTATGCCATGTGCACACAAATTAGAGATAAGACAAATACCATCTGCACTTGAGAATTCGCTCAACGGAACGATCATTGCTTGAAAGTTAAAGAAAGGCTGGCAGCAAAGGCAGGCAGGCTCGGGGCACGTCTGCGTGTCGCCGACTATCAGCGGCGCCGAGGCGCCGTTCGCGTGTAATCCTGCTCGCCTGGGACCCAAAACAAGGCACAACCCCTTCGGGTGAGAGCAGATGGGAAGCAGCAGCCGGCCGCGCTCGCACCCAGGCCCTCTTCCTCCGGAGCAAGATATGGGCCTCCCGGCACAGAGGAGACACCAGGGAGCTACTGGCATTTGTCTCCTCTGGGACGCAAGCTGAGGAGGGGCCTCTGCGATGTTTGCTGCCTGTGTTCAGCAGAATAGCCCAGAATTGCTAGGTGCAGCTTTAGCTGCCGTTGCAGAGCTCTCCTGCCTCATCATTAACCTATTTCTCTGCAGCCAAAGGTGGGGCTGCAGCTGCTCCGGGACCAAGAACAGCCGAGCTGCGTGGCAAGGAGCTCAGCCTTGGTGCCATCTGGACAGTTAGCAAAATCCCTGCGCAAGTTTTACTGCCAAGGCAACCTCCGCTTGCACTTACACTAAATAATTACTTACAGAAGCTCCTTTTAATAATTCAGTTACCTATAATGAACTTTAAGTGCCGTACTAATTCCACACCTCTCCTACAAAGCACTTCAATGTGCAATTAGATTCTCCTGACTTCAGAAAGACCCGGACACAGATCCAGGGTCTCCATCCCATCCAGGTAGTGCTAGGCCCACACAGTGGTAGCTTGGAGCGGGACAAGGGCCCCAGGGCAGAGCAGGGAACTGGGCAGGCCGGTGACACTCATCACCCCCGAGTTCCTGCCCCGAGGCTGGAGCTGCCCCGGCAGGGCTTGGGAGGACTAAAGCTTTCCTAAGGTGGCAAGTGCAGTATGAATTTCAACATTCCTATTGCCTAAGAGGGGCAATATAGAAGGAGGACTTTAAATCATTAGTATTTCTGATGCACTTGCTTGCTCGTTTAATTTTTTTAATTAAAATTCATACAGGGTTAGGTGCACTGAAAGTTTTAAATTTTTTTTACTACTATTTTTTCCCAGGTAGCAATTAAGAATTAGTGCCGGATGCCTTCCCTTTACATGCTTTATGATGTTTTGCTAATATGTATCTCCGTGCTAATATTGCAGTAGTTTCTTATTACAGATTGCCTTACTCTGTTGCCAAGTATCATGTGAAAGGTACATGAATCAGCCAGAACCGATCAAAGATATATTTCAAATTTCCAAAGCAAGTGTAGTAGTTCATCAGGATAATCTACTGCACAGAGGTCTTTTGCAAAAGCACACAAGGGAGTGGGGTTCTGAGGAAATGCATCCAGTGAGGTCTAATTACTACCTTTTATCTATGTAGATGGCATTGCAAGGCTCCCCAAAGCTGCAGCTGGAGTCTCATGAATGGAAAGGACACCCCAAGTCTGTGCATTGCCCACAGCAACCGCGGCATCCCGAGGATCTGCAGCAGCTTGGCAAAGCCTTCACCTCCTTCATCCAACTCCAATTAATAGATATGACTTTTAACAACACTTCTCTGCCTGGATGAAAGTTGGGCAAAAAGCTGGGACCCAACAGACTAAGACATTTGTTCAGTAAAACCACCCTGTTCTGTAGCATAAACTATGCGTTAGCTCAAGCATTACTCACACAAATGCACCGGGAACACAGGGCACTTTCTCAGCCCCTGTCCCCGGTACTGTTTCTGAGCAAGCTGTTGATTTAACAGGGCACGAAGACAAGACTAATATCCAGTAACAGTGATGCAAATTAGCTGCATCTTTCTGGACGTCTAATGAAGGCAGAATACCTCTTGTTTTATTCAAGCGATTGTCAATACCTGGCTGCGCTACACATTAGGATTTTAAATCCATTTGCTTGTGTCAGCTGCGTGAGCTCTCAGAAGTAAGGAAAGCTGCTCCACTCAAATCATTCTGCCAGGGTTCTTCTCTGACAGTGTTTTGCAGCATATTGATTTTGTACAATAATATTTATATGCATTGAAAAAAAATCTGCCCATAAAAGTAATAGATGAAGACTCTTTTACTTGCTTTTAACACCTTCTTTTCACTGCATTTCCTAAGGTCTTGATGCTCTCTGGCATGTAAATATGCAAAGCAACACAAAAGAGATTGATCCCATTCAGAGCACTAACCCACACGCAGCAAGACAGTGAAAATGGAGACATCCTTGCTGCAAACTCCCAATGCTTTGTCGCGTGGCTCGGCCCCTGCTCGGCTGGGCTGGGCCCAGGGAAGCGCCGTTTCGCACACGGCAAAGCCGGGCATCAGGAGCGGCCCCTTCGCTCGCTCCCAGCCCCACGCGGCCCCCTGTGCTTTGCTGCTTCTCAACACAGCCTGATGGTAAATACAGTGAAGAAGTGGCTAGGGAACTCTGCCAGCACCTAACCCAAACGTCAACATTAAACTAGGGAATTTATGATGTTTCTGAAACCAACATCCTTTCACCTACCTTTCATTTACACTTTTCTCTGTATTACCCCTCTTTGCAAACTACCAATCTCAATACAAGATCATCTACGAGAGCTGGGGGATTCCCACAGTTTTTTTTCCCCCCTTTTCTTTTAGTCTCTTTCCAGGACAAGGAACACACAAATAGTCCCCTTCTTTCACCATTATGTAGAAATCACTCCTCTGTCAGTGCTGTGTTCTGTTGGTAATAAGCCGTGATGTTCAAGGAGGCAGGATGTGGGCAGGAAAAATGCAGAGGAAAAAAAAACCCAAATACTTGAGGCATGAAGTGCTGGAGAGACTTGCAATAGGGGACACGCTTGAGGCATGAAGTGCTGGAGAGACTTGCAATAGGGGACACATGAATTTGCTCTGTTCAGAATAATTTAGGATCCACCTGTCCCATCCTATCTAACCCGATGGATATTGTATGGCTAAGGCACAAGGCAGCCTGATTAGTTAAGTTTTATGAGCAGCTGTGTCCCTGTCATGAGAACAGAAGTCAGAGCAGGGACATCTTTGCTACAGAGCAGGTAAGTGATCTGTGCTAAAGGCACGTGGAGTGCTGATACAGAATAGCCCTCTGGTAAACGGAGCATTATCCACATGCAGGAGCACATGTCAGCTGGAGGCAGCTCGTCAGGTCACAGGGAAGCACTTTCCACGTGAGCAGAGAGGGGAGGCTCCGCAGATGCTCTGCTCCTGACAATGCGGCAGCAGGAGCAGCGTGCAGCCCTGAGGGCAACTTCAAAAGGAGCACAAGGGCTAGGCTTTTCTTTTTGAGAAAAAGCAGGTGGTTATAACAGGAAAAAAAGGCAAAAAGGATCACTTTTCCGCTGGAGAAAGAACTCTGCCACCCAACCAAGTCTTTGGAAGAGCAGCAATCCTGTTGGAAAAGCACTCACATGGCACTAGGGAAAAGGCACGTGCAGGAGGCCTCTGCAGCAGATGGGACCCTCTTGCTGCCTCGCTGCTTCTGGCTGCTTATGGAGCAAAACGGTGCCAAGAGCAGGGAGACGGGCACCACCGACTGGACCAGCACATTTCAGTCCCACAGCCTTGCTTACAAGCTGCCCACCAGCCCGGCACCTGCGAGTGCTTGGGCACCCCACTGTAGGCAAAAACACCTCCCAGCTTGGTTCTCTCACTCCAGAGTCAGCTAACTCGTGCTGCGAACGACACTGCAACCAAAATAAATAAAAAGGAATTCTGAGAGCTTTATATAACCAGGCAGTGGCACCCAGAAGGGCCCATGCCATTGCCTGAAACAAGGCACGTGTGGGCTGCACTGGGCGCTGCTCCGCGCTGCCGTCCCGCTCCGGTGCCTGCACGAGAAGTGGCAACGATACTGATCCCATTACATACACACATCCCTAAGTTATATCCTCGCTACGCACAGTGTGAAAGAGGCAGCAACATAAACATAAGAGAAAATGATAGTGCTGCTGTCTCTAACCCAGCCTTGGGCAGGACCCAGGTAAACACCTGGTCTTTTGCCTTGGAAAGGCCTTGGAGGAGAAAGTCCCATCCCATCGCATCCACCAGGACACTGGCCCCAAGCCTTGTCCAAGGACCCCATCAAGAGAGACAACAGATTTCTTCAATTCATCCAAATTCCACCAGTCGTGAGTTTTTTTTCTTTTAATAAGGAGTTGATCACTAGCTGATTACTAACCCATTACTAATGATAACATTATTTTCTCATCATGCATGAACACTGCTGTGCCCAACTCTTGGGGAAATATCAAGCAGTTTGATGCACAGGCAAAAGAGGATAGATGAATAAGTGTGATGTGGAGGGTTGAAGCCAACCCACCATCTTCGTTACGATGCAGCTTGTGGATTTTTATTCTGTAAGGATAAAATGGAAAATTGCCCTAAGTAATCTAAAAAATTCCCTTTGCTTTCTTTATCACAGATTTTGTAGAAAATTGTGATAACACTGTGATTCTTGTTTATTTTAGGATATTATGGTTTGGATAAGGATAAAAATCTGCAATATAAACATATTTGCCAATGTCATGACAGTAGGCAAGGAAGCATTTCATATTAAAGATCTGTCTTTCATCTGACAGTCACAGTTTCACTGGTGCTGATCTCTTTGTTCTTCTTGGTCTTTTTTGGTGAAATTCTATTTCTTAAAATAACAGCCTTCTTTCTGAGATGACTATGTTATCATTACCTCAGTAATCTCACCTGGAGATTTCTGACTATTCATTTTAACACCAATTCCAATTTGCCTTTTCATTCCTTACTTTTTCCTCTGTTCAGACAGGCTTCCGATGGCTCTGGCTCATCACTGGGGGGGGCAACGGCTGAAGACAAAAACCAGGTGAGGCCCCACAATATCATTCAGCAAAGCCCATGCTCTTCTCTAGCCACAGCTACTGTCAAGGAGGTTAGGAAACAGTCACAACATCTCAGTATTAAAGTCTTGCAGCTGTTATTCCCATGCTATCTTTAGTCTTTGTGTCAAAAAATAGCAGTTTTGACATTAAAAAGAAAAAAAAGGATCTGTAAATCTTTCAAATCTCTGGGATTTGGGCACAGGTACGGTTTGGAATGGAGCAGGTTGCCTTGCTTCCCTGCTTTAGCTGCAGGCTGGTGCCTTGATAGTGCAAAACGCTCCCCTCGGAGCAGGATTTGCTTTTCCTGTTTTAACAGATGATTACGTGCCGAGAGGTACCAAAGTTCCACAACAATGCAATCAATCTATAGGAGCGTTACTCAAAAACGTATTTGCTATTTTACGCCAGTCTATTGTCAAAAGCTGTGTCGATAGCAACATGTGTTCAGGAGCTCCTTGGTAGCTTGTCAGGAAATTTTGTTTGCACCCTATGAGTGCCACATTCGGGAAGCCCCAGATGCTTCCTCAAACCACAGGAACAAGAGGGAGAGAGCAGCCTCACGTGTATTTAAGCCACCCCAGCTTTCCTTGTACTGTTAGGATTCAGCCTCGGGAAGAGCTTATTTTGGCAAAGGCGTGATGCAGGTTACTGAGGCAACACAAAAAACCCTTCCACATTGCTATCTGGGGTGAACAGTTCTCTGCTTTATTCCCCTTTCTGTGACTCTCTCTGCTACTGGATCTTTTCACTGACTTGCAGCAGTGCCAAAAGGCCACTCAAAATTAAAGCAAGCAAGTTTATCTCCATGGCCACATTTCTTGATCTTTTTAATACTGCAAAAGGACAAACAAGAGCGCAACGATAACCCATGTGCTATTAGACTCTGCACAAGCTCTTGCCCTGCCACTCAAGGCAGCAGCCCATCCTGCTGCCACAGACACGGGCACATCTGACACAGCTGCTCGCTACAACAGCACGTTCTCAAGCTCCATGCACTACAAATGGAAGCGAAAGAAATGCTTTTTCACCTCCTTTCTAATTTGCTGGTTATAGGCTTTAGCTAAGAACTCGGTACTGAGGGTTTCACATCCACAGCTGCTATGGAAAACCCCTGATGCTCTTGCAAGCAAAACGACAGGAGCAAGAGTGTCCCAGCTCGGTCACGTACCTGGAAGTTCCCCAGGACCCTGCATTTTCTCCCTGGCTCCCTGAAGAACAGCAGCAACGCTCAGGGGCACCACGCACATATTAACAAACCAACCGGGAATCACAGAGCTGCCTGGAAAATGAAGAACAATGCAAATAAGCAGCAGGGGAGGTGGCAAACGCATGCAAATCAACCCACACTTTCTGGTCCGCGGGGCCCAAGCCTCATTACCTTCAAAACTTGTGCCTGTGCTTAAGCAGCACTCTAGCTCCTCATTCAAACGTGGAGGCAGTGCCTGCCATCCACGATTTAATGAGCCTCAAGCAGATCAAAAGAAGCAAGAGAAAGAGATTCCAACTGTCATCTTAAAATAAATTACTTCTTTATTTGTTTGTTGATAATTCATTATCTTCTTTATCTTACAATTCTTCTTGTTGTTTTATACATATACTTTTGATGAATGTCAAGGACAGGACAGCGGTTCCGTTGATTTGAAAGCTTAGGAAAAGCATTAACGTGCCTTTTATGATCAAAGTGCTATAAGGTAATGTTTATCATATACTGCTTTCCATTCGATACGCTCTGCGAACATGCATCTATGAAACCTTAAAACATTCCGGTGAAGTGCATAAGGTCACCTTCCCTTTATTTGTGGAAGAAAAACCAAAACAACAACAGGAATAAAACAGATCCTCCTGCATGTGCAAGACAACTGCCTTCAAGATGAGAACCAGAGGTGGTTTGTCTGAGGGGGGAAACGAAGCACAAGCCAGCTAAGCAATAAGAGCACTGCTGGGCTTATTTCTTGCTGTTCATTGTCAATAAAAGTTGTAATTGTAAAATCTAGGAGGCTAGAGGAGTTTTTTTTTTCTTGGGGAGGAGAGATTGAACTGAACATATACAAGAAGCTATTAAAAGGAGTGCACATACAGCAAAGGAAAAATTCAAATGATGGGGAATGCTGAAAGCAAAATTTGACCAGGTAGTTTCAGCTCAGTTCTCTTGCATACCCTATGATACAGACATTACTAACAGGTGCTGACAGTACTTTTTATTCAGCAGAGCAGAGTTCCTTTAGTAAGATGAATGGTTATTTTCTAATTTCCTTGTCCAATACACACTTCTATCCCCTCCTTGGCATGAAATATTTGATTCACCGGAAGAACATGAATATTTTCAGGGGGTTCCCAAGAAGTCCTTATCACAGCTTAAGGAAATGCTGCCCCAGGGAACCGCAGTGGGAGCTTGGGCCATTAGCCAGAGCAGAGCACCAACACTCCCGCACAGCTCTCTGTCCCTTGTCCACAGATCTTCTGTGGCCACGTCCCTCCTGCAGGACAGGAGCCTTTGGCAGCACAACCCTTGGTCCCCCCAGCTACGCCCTGGACCATCACCCTTCCTTTCTGAAGGGGAAAGGCCAGGCACGGTGGCAGCAGGGAGAGTCACAGCTTGCTAAATAGACTCAGGTTCTCTTCTCAAACCCGTCCTAGCCACTGCACCCAAAACCTTCCTTTCCCTGCCCTCCTCCACACCCCAAAAGGAAACAAGCCTCAGACGGGAACAGAAACTGCTCTTGGAAAGAAATGGTAGCAGCAACTTAATGAAGGGCTGCACAAAAGTTTGATAGAAAGTAGCCCATCAGGCTCAGTCATAACACTCGCATGTTTACAGGTATAGGCTGCACGTGCACGTACAAAAATGTTATTAGAATGAAATACAGCCAGGGCAGTTTCTACTTTGCCTGCCTGCCACTCTGAGCAGTCACAGGGAACGTCACCTCGCTCAGCAAAGACGGCGGGAAGAGCACCGGTGCCCGCCCTGTCACTGTTGTCTTAACCCTTACCACAAAGTAGTTCTTCTCAAATGTGAACACGTTCAATTTAACAGCTTGCACTGTTATAGTCAGGTTATGATTATTTTACCTAACACTGTTAGGTTATGATTATTTTACCAAAATTGTACATCAAATAAACTATTTCTATTTAAAAAAGTGAAAAAAAGAGTATTTATATGTACAACACGGAAGCTAGGATCCTATCCCCAAACGGACTCAAATCTCTCTAAAAGCCAGAGTGGCCTCACATGTAGGTCCTTTAAAAGGCCGTGATCACAAACCCGAGGTAATTAGGGACCATTCCTGGTGTTAGGCAGAGGTAATTAGGGACCATTCCTGGTGTTAGGCAGAGGTAATTAGGGACCATTCCTGGTGTTAGGCAGAGCAGCACTCACACTCCCTGGCATTTAGTGACACCTAGTGGCGTCTCCCTCATTAGGGAAGGCATCCACAGTCTCACCGTGCTAGGTGCCAGTTTTTAACGAACGATTCCTTTCCACAGCCTACGGAAAATTTTCCCCCTGCCTTTCAGCTGCTTTCTGCTCCCTATGGGAAGCAGAGAACCAACATCCATAAGGACTACCAACAAAACCGCAAACCACGTACCCTATACATGAAAGGACAGATTCACTACAGCTAGGGGAAAAAAACCAAGGTCCCACGGGTAGATCCACCCCTGCCACCTGGGAATGATAACTGGCCTCCTCCAAAGGCACCATAAAGAGAAACACAACAAGCCCATCAAGTGCTGGCTTACGACCCAGCTGGTACAGGGCATGCACTAAACTGTAGGCAATTCATGCACACCCTTACAAAGGGTGAACAAGATGCTGTACAGTTGTTGTGGGTTTCAAAAGGTCTTTCCATTTTATTCCAGTATTTTTTAAGCTTACGCTAGTTTATATCCTTTTCCCAATATCACATCATCTACTTCTGTTTCTGATGTTCATTTAAGGTTTAAGTTAAAAATACATCTTACCTGCCTAAACAAAGGGTCTGGACCAGCAGATGTCACTGTGTTGTAATAAATGTAAAATAAAACGGAGACTTCTGGTACCTCAGCAGTCAAAAAGAAAAGCTCCAAAGGGCCCCACTGGTACTTAGCACCACAGGCAAACCTCACTCTGGTTGAGCCTGGGTTGATCCCCAGCCCTAAAACACAGGAGATGCTACCAAGAGCACCTGTTAAGAGAAGAAGCCACAGCTTTGCCTAAGTGTTTGGTTAAGGAGGATTGCAGAATTTGCCTCACCTGGGCCGTGCTTCCGTTCTCCTCTGCCAGCTGGGAACCAAAATGTTGACCTTGGGGTTCCTGTGGAGCCATTCAGCCAGAGCCTGCCAGCTTTGAAATGAATGCAAAATATCTCATTTGAGGATCTCTTATTAATCTCTGTAGTGGTTTTGTATTTTCACCTTTTTAACAATATGATAACTACATGTCTGGGAAACTAGCTAATTTAATTGCTATTGCCTTTGCAAGTGACTCAGTTATGTAACTATTGTATGATTGTTTCAGAATACGTACCACAATCAGACCTAGATAGAAAAATGGGTGAGAAATCTTCTGATTACACTTTTTCCCTGAAAAATGTTAACATGTGGGAATATTTTGTGCAACTGTACCAGCCTTGCCTAACCTTGGCTTAGGAGGGAGTGATGGAGGACATGAAGGACAGACTTACAGAAACCAAGACTCTACAGAATCCAGTGGGTAGGGCATTCTGTAGGGCTGGGTGTGCTCTTCATTCTGTCCTGATTATAAAAAAAAAAAAAGGGAATATTTCTATAAAGAGAAATCAATTCCTACTTACTTCCAGTTAAAAAAAAATATTTGTTTTTCTCTAACATTGAATATGTCAGAAAAGTCTAGAGTTTTGTTCCGTTTCAGCTGAAGCTGAATCAACATTCAACTGAATTTACAGAAAGAAAAGCTTTATGTCACTTTTTTTTCTTATCAAAAAAGAAACTATTCTGAAGAAGCTTTTTAACTGACCAAGTTTGTCAAGACTGACAGCATTACATGGATGCAAGGTTTGCACAAACAAGAATTTCTGATAAAAACAAGTTTCTAGAAATACAGCTTGGCGGTTCAGAGCTCTGCTGGCTCCCATGGTTGCTCCTGAGAACTGTGGCTTGCCACAGACAGCTGTCATCATGGGTCACAATTAACTAGTAACAGCTGAAATTATGCAGCTGCTCTCTGCAAAGGCCTCCTAAAAGAACAGGTCTCAGTGTTTTCTCTGTAATTTACTGATAGCTGGCTAAATATTTCCATTTTTTCATGAGGTAAATAAAGGAAAATAAGGAAGACTTTCTTGATATGGTTGGGAAAGTCAAGTTTGAAGCTACCAGGAATTTCAGCTCCTGCACACTGGGTTCCTGAAGAAATATTTCAACACAAGCATCAGATTCTCCTCCAGCTACAGTATAGGTTTGCCATTTAAAGCAAGGAAGGTGATGTGAGAGAACACTGCTCTGAGTTTGACTTTTGTCTTTCTGATCTCTGAAGATAAACTTTCTTGAGGTGAACTGAAGACTAACTAGTACAGGATGCATATCAGTTGCTTCTGGCCTGCACTATAATTTTCACTTGTTAAATTGCCTACAGTGAAGAACCCTTTCAATTTGTCATAAGAAGGTGACATCAAAAAACTGTGACATTTCTTGGATTTTTCCTTCCATTAACTGCTTCTCTTGCACAAAAGTTATCCAGCACCATGAGCTGAACTTGAGCATACAAGGATGTACAAAGCCTACACAGCACTACTTAGAAACTTATCAAAGTTTCTGATCTGTGATCTATATTTCTTTTTCTACTCTTCATGATTCAGAAACTCAGTTTAGCAAAAATAATTAAAAAAAAAAAAAAGCCCATTACTGGATGTGTGTCACAGTGAGACATTGCCCCGTTTCAGCAGGCTGCATGGCCAGGGAAGGGGCACACGGAGGGCCGGGTTGTTGCAGCCACGGGGTCACGGTGCCCTGCGAGCAGCAGCCCCACGAGAGGTGCCTCGATAGGGGTGACAGTGCTCTGCTGTATTCACTGTATTCACTGCTCAGGACACAGGTGCTATTTGAGCCATAGTTGGTCTTCATCTTAGTATTTTCCTGGTCAATATAAAATTCTAGGTACTTTGGTGGCTAACAAAGTTTAGGAGGGACTAAGGAAGACCAATAGGAGGGCCACCAATAGGAAAACTTTGGTAGCAGCTGGATTTAACAATTCACTGCCTGTCCATGTTTAGTGATTAAGAAGTATCATTAAAGACCAATTCATCTATTATAAATTACTGAATTGTGAATGCTTCTTTGCTCTGCATTGATAATGCCACTTGGAACCTATGATATTAAAATTAAAGAAAATGTGACCTTGTCCGTTGAGCCATGTAAAGGAATGATAAGGTCAAAGGATGTTTCTGATTCTTTTTCTCATATAGAGTACATGTGTGTTTGGAGAGAATATTGCTACCCTCCAAGTTGTCATTAAACATGGAACTAGACTGCCAAAACTGTACCTTCTATAAGAAAGAAAAGCAGTTTGTTCCATTCTGCATAATTCTTCCTAACTTATTCCAGAAGTGAAAACCCAAAATGCTGGAGATGCAGGAGGTTTCTCCCAGCCAGATCTCAGAAAGCCAAGCTTCTGCAACAGCCTTCCAGGAATGACAGGAAGCAGGAAGAAGCAATCTTAAAGTTGGCGCCCAATCACTTCACAAACAGGCTCAAAGCCAACACTGACAACAAGCCTAGAACTGACGACTCAGAAACTCCCATATTTCACTCAAGAAGGGATGCAGAAGGAGGCCGGAGGGAGGGATCACTGAAGCAAGCGCCCCCAGTCCATCGCGGTGCTGTTCTCCTGTGAGAGAGCGCTCCTCACTTCGGTTCACGTCTAGGAAGCCAGATCTGGAGCTGGGCACAGACCTCATCCTCCTGCGTCTTTCTGCTGCCAAAGTGATGTTGAGGGGCTCAGCCTGCAAGTCCCCTGCTGAGGTGGCCGAGGCTCCTGCCCCGCGCTGGTGGGGACCCTGGGGTGACCTGGTGCCACCTGAGGGCCAGCAACGTTTCTCAGGGCCCTTTCCATCCAGCTGCCACTTCTGTGAGAAACAGGCTGATACAGATAGACAAGATTACATGCACATCCTTTTGTAATCACACAGCCAAGGCAAACCTGTCAAAAACATATCCTGAGGACAGTTATCACTTGGCCTGGACTTCTGCAAAACAGGTGACTCCCAGTGGTACCACTTACTTTGTGCCTTTGTGCAGCCATATATGGTGCAGTGTGATAGGGAGTTAGATGCTGTAATTCTTAATTTGTTTTACATAGAATAAAACCACCAATCATTCTGGGAGCTTAAACATGGTTTTTTTATCATCTTCCTTCCAGCATTCAGAAAGAACTGAAAAATACAGTAAGAAATCCATAGGCTTGTCGAGCTCATCACCTCTCAGCCCCGCTCTTGCCTTGCTGCAAGTCAGTTCAATAGTCAGCACTTCCCCTGCCCAGCAGGAGCATCTCACCTTGCAGCACCTCGTGCTTGCCCTTGAAGGCCTCCCTTCACGAGCTTCTTTCTCCAACCCTTCTCAGCTGAGCCCCGGAGTCTACACATTGACCAGATATCAGTTTGTTGCCAATGACCAGAGCTTGAGGAGGAAAATGTGCCCTAACTATTGATGATAATTCGTTATGTAAAAGCCACACAGAGCAGAATCAGACTTCCTCAATTTCAGAGTTGCGTATATCCTCTTTGGTTCGATATCTTCCATTGCAGCTTTGTAGGCCATTTCACTGCTTGCTGTTCCTGCCCTCATCAAAGGAGCTTTCCATTATGGCAATTATCCAAATTGATTTTTACATACGTAGGTCAAACATCATGGCCCTTTGGGAACAGCCTCCAGTGTGAGGGTGAGGACAAAACACTCCGCTGCCCTCAAGAGGGAACGAGGCCAGCACGGACAGAGCTGTGGCCACCTTGGAGGGCAGGATTCAGGCAGTCGGTGCTCCCCTGGCATCCCCATGTTCCGAGCCACAAACCTGGAGGCGAAATTTGGGCGCGAATGTCCACACTGTGCTAAAAGAAAGCAAAAAAAATCCACAAAGTGACGGAATTTATGAGCAAACCTTTGCTGCAAGGAGGCCATAACCAGGGCTGTGTGACTAAACCATTGGCAACCAATTCCAAGGCAGCATTTGCAAAAGCCATTGGTTCAGATCCTTACTCTTAACCAGTCTGGCAACAAATGGAGGTTTCTCAGCTGTCAGGAGACTATCCTAGCCCACAGGACAGACAGATATTTGGGGGCAGTGCATTTTGGGGCTTTGGTCACTCTTGCTACTGCTAGTGCTCCTGCTCTAGGGCTAAGATGCTCACATGGAACGTGACCAGGCCTGGCTTAAGGCATTCTTGGGAAACAGTTTCTACACCAGGCAAAATAAATTTGAAGGTAAGATTCAGAACAGGCCACTCCAGGCAGTTTTAAAGCATGGTGGTTGGTCACAGTGCAAAGCCCATAAGAGAGTGCGTATACAAATCCTGATAACTCTATTAACTGCAATTACTATTTTTAAGACACTGTTCCAAGACATGGAAGATGCTTGAAAAGATTTGAATTATATACCTGTAATGACTTGGTGGTCCAAATGTCAAAGCCTATTTCAATTCTAGAGAAAATACACAGGGAACAACTACCATGGTAAAAGTTAACTGTAAAAGAAATACACTAATAGCACAAAAACATGCACTGGCATTGGGACAGAAAGGGCAGGATGATGCTTTAGGATCACAGCGCTATGCAACAGTTCATCTTCATACCACTTTACTGGGCTTTCTCCACAGCTGCACTTTCTACAAGAGTTGTACAATACACTAGTTGTATTTCACTAGAAAGCATTCATCTTTCTGGGAGCAATCCCAAATAAATAAATCTCTTTCCATCTGCCTCAAGGATGAAAAAAAGGAAGACATTAAAAATCATCAACAACAAAACCAACTTTTCCTGTAGACTTCCCAAAAGTACAATTTGATCCCACAAATGTGTATTGGGGATCCCTCATTTTTGTCAAAACCTGTCTCTACATCACATATTCCCAAAAGGAAACTGCTCCCAAAATAACCCCCTCATTGCAGGCAGACACAGGCTGATGGCTAGCAGAGCCAAGATGGGAAAGCAGGAAGTTTATTCTCTTGCACAACTATTTCTGCATGAAAGACACTCCATGCTCTTTAAAAAAGCCTTACATGTGATGGCACATTGCAAAACACTGGCAAGTATGGAAAGGCCAAGCTTTAAAAGCAGAAATACTATTGTATGTTATTTTCAGAAGCAGTTCAGAAACTACAGCTCAGAAGAACCTGGTAGGTAAGGCAGGCTCAAAGGTGAGACAGCAGCAGTCCTGTTCTGAGTCGAAATAAAACCTTAAAACTCTGGTTCTGTACGTGCCTTGCCCAATGCATGGGCACTTTGACACTATTGTAGCCAAAGATCTGAAATATCCCAGGGAGAATTTCCTCCCACCATCTCACAAACAAGCCTGTAAGCCTAACTGTGCAGCTGCACCGAAGGACAGGTTGTTTGTGCTCTCCTATAATCCTGTTTCCTTCGCTGTTACAAACACTCCAGCTGGCGTGCTGGGAACGGCTCTGCACTCGCAGCTGGGGAGAGCTGGCACCGTGTCCCTGCCACTGAGGTGGCCCTGCCACTGGTGAGATGCTGGCTCTGCTCAAGCACAAGCAGAAGGTATCCAGATTTTCTCTTAATATGAGAAACTTCGTTTTCTCCCTTGCACTTCTTCTGAGGCATCTTCACCCAGATACATAACTTGCTGGTTCTCCTGCGTTGCACGCTAACTCACTAGCCTATCTGCTAACACTTAACCTCTAGAGGAGACCTCATACATAAACTCCTCGACGGCCTCTGCTCAGAGGATGTGTTAGGTTGAAAAATGTGATTTTCATTAAGATAGCATGGAAGTGTTTGATTTACAGCCTGTTGCACCATGTAACGTGAACTCAGGCAGGGTGAAAGAGCAGCAGTGCAGACTTTCCCTCTCACAGCAAATTCCCCTCACGGGCCGAGGGCTGAGTGGGATTTTTTTCGAAGACCATATCACAGCTGCTCTTGAATTTAGGTATTTATGTACTTCTAGGGCAAAACCAGCCTGCATGAATCTGTCAAATATTTGGCAGGTCTTCAGGCTTGCTTATTAGAAGGAGAGTCATATGAAGAAATAACTTTGGGAAAGCAGCATGGCTCCACTCTAGCTCCTTAGACGAAAGGCACAGGACTTTAGTACATCCCACTAATAGGCCAAAATGTACAAAATTTGTTAAAATATGCATGGAGTTCAACTGTAGCCATCTGATTCTGAATTTCTCATCAGTGAAACAAAAAGCTTAACATAAAGGAAATAAGTGCACAGCTTCAAGAAGAACAAAATGAAGACCCCAATCTGCTGCAGGTCAGAGAAGGTGAGACACCTTTTCCTGGGGGCTTCCTATTGATGCTCCATCTATTTCAAGGTGGCCTTCTGAAGAGCTGAGCTGCAAGGTCTTCTACTGCAGAATTTAAATAGGCAGGTGACAAAGTGGGGAGGAGCACTGACAGAAACCCAGGCCCACAGCTATGTCAATGCTCAAGTTGGTTTGAGAAACCATTCAGATCACAAGCCAAGCAAAGCTGAGGGTCTCTTCTCATTGCTGCACACCCGGGAGCACATCACAGAAGATGGCATAATTCATCGCAACTTGAATAATAGCAAAGTTTAGGGTGCTAATAATTTAACTCTGCTGCAAGTCCATGACAGTAAAAGAGCTGAAATATTAAACATTTGGAAAAGTGGTTCTATGCAAAATTTACTTCAAAGGCAATAATTCAGCTTTCATTATATATAAAAAGGTCTCTATGGCAACTTGATAGCTGTGTTATAATTAAAAATATGTTCATGCCCATGCCTATGACAAATTCCAGGCTTGGAGATTCTATCATCTCCACTGTTGATTGGCAATGTACTTTCTGTACTTGTTACACTTGAATTGTATTCTGCTGCTTTTTTTTTTTTTTTTTTTACAGTAGCATTCACACTATTCACACTGAGACCTAGAGCTCCAGCAAAGAAAATCTGGACTTGATTTTTTCTCTTCTCTCCAGTTTGTTCTGCCATAATTCTGTATGTGCTGAATCCAGTTTCTTGCTGTCACACTGACCTGCTTACATGGTTTTCTTTTGGGACAGGTTGTTTTAAATCTGATTATCCCCATCCCTTCACATCAATACATACAGTTCATACAATTTTCTCAGCCTCTTAACTTTGTACATTCCTTTGAGTCCATTGCTCCTCAGACTACACTGTCATTTTCCCCTCACGTTTCCTGATTCATTTTTTTCTTACTGCTCAAAAATTACCACTATCCTCTTGTTATTCCCAGTGGGAAGTGATGCCAAGGTTGATATTTGGATCACTCAGGCAAGAGACACTTTGCCCCATACCTGCTGCATCCTCAGCACCCTTCAGCCTCTCGGCGCTCATTCCCACACCCCTACACCCAGACCCTGTCACTGCTCAGAAACCCACTGCAACAGTCACTCCAACTCCCTGTTTTCTTGTATTTTGTCACTGTGTGTCCTTCAGACAAGCTGGTGCGATATTGCTGGTGCGTATGTCACCCACTGGCACTGCAGCGTGCTCAGAGCCATGCCTGCCACCCTCTCCTTAAGAAAGTGATTCATTTTAAAGAGACTTTCTGTTTTGCTGTTCAGTAATCAACCAGAAATCTGCAATGGTTCCCAAGATAACGTGCCCTTCAGCAGGTAGGTTTGAATCCAGCGTTTACATGCAGCTAGCTAAGCACAGAAGGGAAATTTCCTGCACTAGTGAAAATTTTCAGAAAATTTCCCATTTCTGCTTCAGCAGCAACAGTCCTTTAGCGGCTGCCATGCCCAGACTCATCTGAAACGTTCGCTAAGCCAGCCTAACGGAGGTGAAGTTTAGTCACATCTGATTAGAGCTGTGGCAGGTTTTGGCCCATCAGGGCTTCCAACGCTGCCCCCGAAAGCAGGACGCTCCCTGTCCTGGCAGCGGTGAAATAGTCTGGACAGGCAGGGAAGAGGGCCAGGGTCTCCTCCTGCTATTATCTTTACAGTATCCCAGCATTCATATTGGGACCCTTGATTCATAACAGTATCTGTGTTTTACACAGACAGTTAGACTAGGATTTTCAAAAGAGCTTAAAGGACTTAATAAGCTTAATCAGGTTTGCACTGATGATTATCTTGGAAACCTTTAAGACTCTCACTGTGAGTTCCCCCAGCATGAAGGGGGAAGTTTCTGCTTTTCAGACAGGTTAAGTTAGGTTTGCATAAATATATCAGATACCTGGGAGCCCCTCCCAGTGCAGCCGCATGTGTCACTACCAAGCAAGTATTTGTATTCAGCCAATGACCAACAGGTAGTGGAATGAATAGGAAGCCTGAAGAGGAAGTGTGAAACATAGACTAAAGAGTGCAATGCTGATAGTAATCATTATGCTGCTTTTCAGAGAGGATGAAGAGCTGCTCACTGCTCGTTGCTATCTTTTTATTTGCAACCGGTGAGTTCTCCTTTGCTGCATAACTTACTACTGTTTATAAATAGTAAAAAAAAGCAGCATCACTCAGAAGCAAGTGTGCAGGAATAAAGCAGTGACTGGATTACATTCCCTGGATAGAAGCAGCAATCTGTAATATTCCTTGCCATTTCTTTTACAGCTTTCTTATTAAATTTATCCTCTCTATTCCCCAGATGCTTGCAACTGCTCAAGCTGGGACCTACCGTTTTGCCAGCAGCTTCAAGGTAGGCAAATAATTCTTGTGCCCTAACCATGTAATTGTAACGATGATGACAGCCAGCAGAAATGATTTTGCGGTTAATTTTGATTTCAAGTATTGGTGCACAGTTTTTTTCGGTGTGAAAAGCAGCAGCTCCAGTTGCAAGTTCATGCCAGGGTCCGCAGACCCAGTGCACCCGGCAGGGACGGGGCCACCGGCTTCGTTTCTGGGGCCACGGCGGCTCCGAGCCCGGGCCACGAGCTCGCCCCACCTGAGCGCTGCCCCCCTGCCGCTGCCAGGGCCACCTGCAAGTGACTAAACATGTTGGGAACGGAGATTTTTAATTTTTTTAAAAAAAGAAACATTTCCGAATTTCCGGAGAGAATAAAAGTGCACCAGCGCAGACAGGTCTGGCTGGGTGATGAGAGGGCACTCAGCGCTATGCAGAGGTTATCAGCGCAACCCGCTGCTCTGCACCCATTACCATGATTTCAACAGACACTAAAAGCTGCAGTGCTTACAGCTGCCAATTTTTTTCATGTTTCAGATTCAACTCATAAATTACTGGTAATTTATTTTTGAATAAAATGGACTGTGAGGTCTCCAGAGCAGGTGAAGGGGAATGCTCCGTGTGCACAGCTCCAGGATCACAGCCCTGCTATAAAACTAATAGTGATCTAAAGCCTGGGAAAACTAAGTAACAACTAATTCCTTTAAAGGGGAGCAATATAGTAAAAGCCAAAGGGACACAATAAAACTGAATGTGCATGTACAAAAACACAGGACAAATAAGGAAGCAGGCTGTAGCACTCATCTTACCCAAGATAAAATGGTATGATTACCATACGGGTAATATAAATCCGACCTGAAGAGTGCAGCAGGGAATATGGGCAGGGGAGAACTGCCATCCCTAAAGTCTAGTATTGTTCATCTACTACTACTGGTGTGGCACTATTTCCCAAAAGGGTCGGTTTCCAGGAGTTTTCCCAAAAGAAAACAAAAGAAAACCCAAGGAAATGAAAGGCTGGATTGAGATTAAGAGCAGAAGAGGATGCAAGAGTGCCCAGGGTGTGGGTGGCCAATACTTGGTTTGGTCAGATGCAGAAAGAAAAGAATTTAACAATTGTTCAGGTTGTCATAGAAACAAGGAAGAACTGGTGCCCACGGTGGCAAGAAGAAGCTGCACACACCTAAAGGGAGGCATTAACTCACTAGAGATGCGTTGCTCCGGTGGGAGGAAGAAGGAGTCACGGGGGAGAGAGCTCTGTGTCGGACTGCAGCCAGATTCATCTGACATACATTTTTGTCCCTATGCACATCAAAATAAACATACATTTGCCATAGGAATAATGTAAGGGACTCAGGTTATGGGAAGAAGTGGTCCTGAGCCAGGCAAGGACAACTGACCTTTTATCTCGTGCGTCCTAGATGAATCTCTGACCCACAGGCATGGTGCAAGCCCAGCTCCAGAGATGTTCCTGTATGCTTTCCAAATAGCAAAAATATTTCTTATTTGAGATTGATAAGGCTATTGGCAACTTGCTAAACCTATTACACATAAGGAACATGTGACTGTACTCATCAGGAAACGTTCATTTTTTATCACCTTTAAGTATCATGTACATTTCAAAATCCTTATCTACATCTCCACAGAGGAAAAAACCCTACCCTACTTTTTTTTTTTCTTTTTCTTTTTTCTTTCTTTTTTTTTTTTTTTTTTAAGTGTGGGTGGTACTTAGAGACATAATAGCAGATAATTCTGAATTAATAGTTCAGGCAGTAAGACAAAAAGCAAAAAGGAGAAAAAAAAAGTCATATTTTATGACTAAAGATTCTGGTGAAAAATTTTGGAAAGGCTGAAACTAGCTTAACCACTACAGGTGAAAAGATTAGTTCCCTTAGGAGCTTAATTTCCCTTCTACTTGAAAATATATGTTTAATTGCAAAAAGAAAAAGATATTTTTTTCTTACAGAAAGATAAGTAAGGGCCGTTTTGCATCTAAACTTATTCTCCAGCTGCTTCATAATTGTGCCTGGTGTAAAGCTGGTGGCACAGGCAGGTGACTGCCAGTAGCAATGGTCTGTTATTGGGAACAGACCATTGGGTCTGTTATGGTCTCACCATTGGGAACAGTCTGTTATTGAGAACCCTGCTGGAGATGGCCGGTGTTTTGGAGAAGCCCTGCAGTCCAGTCAAGCAGTCCACAGTTTGGAAAACAAAACAAAAATTACCCAGAGAGAAGCAGCAAGGTGTCACTACTACAAGAGAGAAATGGTACGAATGTGTAATGGCAGCAAAACCATAGGAAAACCATGGAAACACATTTCAGCACCACATAATAGTGAGTAATGGAACACTCAAACACAGAGAAAAATGTCCTTTTTTACAACCATCTAGGAAAACTAGGTTTGATTTGGGCACATTAGGACTGGTAACCTCTAATTTCTCTAAATGCTTCTGTCTCTTGTTCCAAGCATTAACAAATGTAAATCCAGGGCAAACCTGATATAAGTAGTGATACATATAATAGAGCCAGTATTTATTTGCTTGTGCAGGAGTGTTTGGCTGCTTCACGTTTGCTTGTCTCTTGACTCCAGCAGTCGTCTTGCCCCTGTCAATGGCAAAGGGTTGCCTACGACAGGTATTTTCCAATCCACATGTTTTCATCTTGCAGACTGGGACAACGAACTGCTGTGCTACAAAGAAGTGACTGAGGACCTGACCTGTACCTGGTTGTCAGTGCCCAGCGCTCCAAATACTCTTACTTACACTTTAACCTTAAAATGGTAAGTCTAAATGTCGCTTCAGGGGTGAAAAGCTGTCACTGCAGTTTGGCAGGATTCCCGCCTGCTTGAGTTATCCAGATCTATTTGCCATGCTGTTGTTACACCATAACCGTGAAAAATCTTTCCTCAGACCTCCCAGCTGCATCACTACCTGCCCACCTGGTGCGAGCTGCACTTTCCAAACTGCCAGTGAAACTGCGGAAAACTGAACATCACCCAGAGTGCAAAACCAGGCCTTAGGTTAGCAGACAGAGCAGAAAGCACAGAATCACAGAATGGTTGAGGTTAGAAAGGGATCTAGGGTTGGATCAGCTAGTCCAACCACTAGAGATCATCTAGTCATCTGGGACAGACACCCAGAGCACGTGGCACAGGGCGGCATCCAGGCGGGTTTTGAAGATCTCCAGAGAAGGAGACTCCACAGCCTCCCTGGGCAGCCTGT
>JAVCKT010011299.1:0-21361 GCA_032273925.1 Rhynchotus rufescens
TCTCCAGCTTCTCATTTCCCCTTAGCCATCAGGTAGGGGGCATTCAGGTACAAGAGACTTGCCCTCTAAATCACTGAAGCTGCTCTGCATGTGGCTAGACCTAAGCCGAGTCCCCCAGCAGACCAGGCATCAAGTGCTAGCCACCTAGGAAGATTTTGGGTTAGACTATTTGCTTAGAGCTCAACATTACTACTATTTTGAATTACATTTCCATCTTTTTTTTGGGGGGGTAGAGTTCATGAGGTTGCATTTTCCTCTTTTGGAAAAAAATGCATGGCCTTTCTCAAGACTGTTTTGAGTAGAAACTTGAATAATGCCAGTGCTAACATCGCTCAAGACCTCCAGAGCAGCCCAACCACACGCTGTGGTAGTTTGCCTCCTAAAGCCTCCAAACGGCCTCCACAAATTTGTATGCACGTTATTTTCTTTGAGCTTGAAATTGATTTGTGCTGTTCTCTCTGCAGACTGCCAATTTACATAATTTGCCATTATTCCTGCAGCACGCTGTACTCCACGGAGTGGGCGAAACTCTTCTCCGAGGAGGCAGCCAGGCGTGGGCTTAACTTTAAGCACAAGAGGTCCCAGGAGGCTTCTCTGCTACTGCTTCTACACTGTACTTAAGCACACGCTTATCAACATGGTCGCATCACAGCCTAACCTTAACTTAACTTCTTGGGGTTGTTCATAGTGGACACACAGTAGCAGCAATCAGCATTTAGCTTATTGTCTCCACAAATTCATACTAATATGCTGGCATCCTGATGCATCATTTCATTTTCTAACAAGGAGGAGATGTAATTTCTGCAAATTTGAGCAAAAAGCAATCAGAAAACTTTGCAACAGTGACATTACTTCCCATAAACGTAAAACTGGTAAAAATATCCTAAGAGGCATACACAGCATATTCACAGTACCCTTTTTTCTATCTTAAGTACGAGCATTATTCAAAGACATTACACTATTAAGTATCCAAATAATTCATTCATTTTACAGATTGAACGTGCAATATTAATTTGTTAAATTAAGTCCTCTTTTCCAAATCCCTTTTTTTTCCTCCCACTTAAACAGAGGTAATAAGGCATCTGAAAATGAATCTCTGTCTCTGTGTAAGTCTGGATTTTCTTTTTCCAGTTTGATTCAGATCTAGATGAGGTGCACGCCTGTCCTGCTCATGGCCACCAAGGCATTTCCTGGGTAATTTTCCCATTTTAAGCACAGGTCTGATCACTCATTCCTGCTTTCCACAGTGAGCAAAGAGGGAAGGCCACTTCTCTCTTATGAATGTATCACTGCATCTCACATCAAAACAAACAAGCAAAAAAACAACCTAACAGAAAACTAAGAACTGAAAGTACCTGTCTGAAATGAGAGCAAAGATCCAACGTTGTGACTGGTGCAGGGTGGTGGTGGGGACAGCGACAGCGCAGTTTTAAGTGCCTCGTATTAATTGATGAATATCAGGACTTCGTGGTCATTTAACACTCCCCATAAATGTAGACTCGATAACGGTTATTGATCTCAGTTTTCCTGGAAGAGGATCCCCAGGCTCAGCAGTGAGCAGTTTTGCTTCTCACAGTTCATAAATACAAGAATAAAGCTATTGCTCAAAGGCCATCCTAACGGCTGAAAATATAAGTGAAATTTCAGTATGGCATAGAAGCAAAATCGGTTCCTTTCTGCAGCTTTTTTTGAGTACTAACACAACATTACAGTAGCATCAAGTTACCTATGCAAAATGAAGAATTACAATAGTTGGTCTCTGCTATCATTTAGGAATATCTTCCTAGTGAATGGCTGGTCAAACTACAAAAGTACGTAAAAGTTATTGGGTTTCTTTTATTTATTAATACATTTTCCTTGGGTTACGATGGAATTTGAATATTGGAGTATTTAGCCTTACAACACACAAAATGGTATTACCAGTGTCCCTACTGTACTAGCAAGAAATTGAGGGAAGGGCCAATTAACCCCTTTGCCAAAGGCAATATGGGATCCCCATGGAATCCCCCAGCGCCAGCCCCACAGGCTCAGTGAAAAGCAGAGCTTTTCAGAGCTCCCTTCCAGAGAAAAGCCTGCGGAAACCCAGGGGTGAGGACAGGTCCTTGGAAGGAGCCCAGCTGTGAAGGAGCAGACTTGTTTCAGCGTGCGGCAGATGCATCAAGTTACAGCAACCCCAACAGAACTGCAGCGCAAGGGGAAAGAAAATGGAACTAGAGGCAGTGATTCTCTCCTCTCCTTTCTGTTTGACATTTGGAACTTCATTCACATTTTCCTTTTATTTTGCTTTTTCTTCCTAAATCCATACTACTGGCCAGGCAAATTAAAACCCGATTTCTAAAACTTTGTGTTGCTGCCAGAAGCTGAGCTATATTACACGGTTTAAACATAGAAAATTAATCCCCTCTCCCCCTTTCTAACTCCCCTTCCCCAAAAGCAGAAAAACAATCCCTACATCTCCTGACCCCGGGTTCAGATTAAAGCTGGACGTTGAAGAAGAGACCTAGAAAGAACTGCGTGTCCCTTCCGACTCGGATCTGAGGAGAAGCTACAGGGGCAGGTGAACTGTTGAACTCAGCTCTGGGTCTTAAAAAGACATTTTGCTGGGATAGCTAATGCATGACGTAAGTATCCAAAAGATATAACAGAATTCTGCAAAATGAATTAAAGCCAGCAAAAATAATAAAAGGAGAGAGATTAAGAGGCAAGCATATCTTTTGGAATTGTAAAATAGGTTTATAGGTCTTCTAATAACAACTTTTACTCAAACCTTACATAAATAGGCTTATATGATACAAATATTATGTGGACTATGCGGAAACTACAAGGTCCCTAATCATGTTTAGGGATTACTTGACAGAACAGAGACATTTCATTCCTACTGGACCTAGGGATTACAGCAAAGAAACATCTAATATTCCATTTTTTAATTTCATGCATTTTTTATTTACCTTTAATGATGCTGTATATATTCATCATCCTGAAATATTAAAACAGTATGAAAAAAGTAATAAATTGGTGGAAAATTTAGGGAATGGGAATGCAACAGCACGCAAATCATACACTATCAAGTGCTTGATACACATTTAAAATTACTGCCTAGTACAGCAAAGCCAAATTCCTGGCAGATTTCTGAAGCGCAAAGTCACAATAAGAAGATCAGCAGAACAGACTGAAATAATAGAATATTCATCCCCCTAATCCATATGCAATTCTTTAGGGCTTTTTTTTTTTTTAACAATGCATATGAGGTCTGACTGTATTCAGGATTTAAATAAGTTGTCTCTCTCACATACACGCGCACGCACACACGGGCGTGCTTTCCTTCTCTCCATGTATTTTGGTTTAAAAAAATGTATATACAGTTATCATTTCTGCTCTGCTGCACCCACATTGACAAGGTTAGCACATCTCCTCACACCTCAGATGAAACAATAGCATTTTAAACAACAAAAGTGTTAAAAGAAATACATTTATTCATACCATTGAAACCTCCTGCAACAGCTCTGTTGGAAGGAGGGAGCCTAGTTGCCTGGGAAAGGGAGTTTTTTTTCTTTCTATTTTTAACTCTTTCCTCATTCGTCCCAACTATTTCATTCTAAATAATTACTGGTTAATTTAAAGTAATTTCACATTTAGTTATTGGCTATAAAATTTTGAAACCAGTATTAAATCTTGGCAACCATGCATTTCCCTCCAGACAGAGGTAATTTTGCTACCTGGTATTGTATGAAGAGACAGAGACCTGAAGATGAATAAATCATCAGCGAAAAGACAGATGCTGATGATAATAATGATACACTACAAAATGCACATGAGGATGGGCAATGTGGTGGTGTAGTCTAAGACTTGCACTGCCATACAGGGGACAACCAACTTACTTAGAAGCAGCATGAAGACATAACAGAGTTGCACCACTTCCCCTCAACCAGCAGTAAGACATCCATACCTTGCTAAACTGATGTGCAAAAATCTTGATCCTGAGATCAAGGCAAGTTTTACCCAAGTTGAACGCTGCCGTTAGCCTGGACTATTGGTATTACAGAAAGGCTAGATGGAAGACAACGATGGTCAAACACAAGAGGTTAGTAGCAGTCAAAGTCCACCACATGGGTGGACTTGCTACACAAGGTGCCTGTGTGACAGAGCGGCCACCTACAGAGGGCTGGTCACCATCTCCCATGCCGTGTCCTGGGGGCACTGCCACCAGGCAAGGTCCACACACCACAGCTTCTGCCTGGTCCTCAACCCCTGTCAGATCATGGTCCCGTGTGGTTGGCCCAGCTGCAATATCAGTTGACATTGCTATTCAGACTGGAAGGTTATTGCTTTCATTTGATACACGCTCAGAGGCCACTATAAAAACAACTAACAAAGGATTTTCTTCTGGTAGGAACGTGCTGGGCTGCCGTGGCCGCTGAGGTGGCATGTCAACACCGCGGGGCACCCATCTGCCTACGCACACGGCACACCCACAGGCACACATCGCTCCCAATAAGCACATAACAATCACTGATAAACTTGGGAGACAAAACACAGCTAGGGAGAAGTCAATAGAGATACCCCAGCAACAACAAAGCTACAGTATATCCGTGCTGTTTATGTATTTTACATGCACAGGGTGAAAGAATAAGCATTTTAAGGAAGATTTTGTTCTATGCTGGTAGAGACAGGGCAGGGATTTTTCTTTTGTTTGCTTTTTTTTTTTTTAAGCAGGGTAATTAAGTGCAAGCATCAGTTCATTTTAAAAATAAGACTACAAAAGGAATAAATCTTAGAATTTATTCAAGAAATTAAAAAAAGCAGCAGTTGGAAAAAAAATGGCTATTCTTGAAACACATTAGTGCTATTCTTCTTTCTTATAATCTTTATTTAAATGACATAATCCAGAATCAAGGTATTTATTCTGGTTAAGAACTTCAGCTTGTGAAGGAGAACCCTTTTAAAGGAAGGCTTTGCCATAATTTTAAAGCTTTGTCCCAAACACAGAATCACTAAAGATTTTCTACAAATGTTTGCAAACATTGAATACTTTCTAACATGGCCAGGTAATATTTTATCTCCTCATACTCAAACTGTTTAACCATGTTCTTCCAAGTTTCTAAGCAAGTAACATGAGTAATATTTGGAATATGAAAGTTTAATCCTACTCATTAAAACACGACAAACTTAAAATTAATTGAGAATGGAGTCAATAATGAGAACGTACTTCATTGTAATGATGTTGGTACTATCAGCTTGTAATATGGGAATGTGTTATGAAAAGTGAAGTATAATATGAAAAATTACAAGTCAATTTTAAAAAGCATAGTCTCAAAGTTTATTTTTTTTTATAATGTGGTCCAGTCTTTGCAACATAAATTTTAAATCCTTAAAAGTTACATTTTTCCTGTCACCAAATGAGATAACGTTGTTTCCCCCTGATGAGGAAGAATTCAGGGCCTTACACTACCTGATTAATCTCACAGCCAATATTTAGAAAGCTTTCTCTTCGAGCTAATCAAACGTGACAAAAGCAATCTTCAAACTACACCACATGCACTGATTTGTAAGATACCTCAAACTTGTGTTTTATTAAACAGCAGTTTAAATTAGAAATACCCACTAAATCCACTTGCTTACAACATGTTCTGAATCTCACAGGTTGTACCTGAGCTGCATAAAAGAAAATAACACACAAAGAAAAATAGTTTTTCCTCATAATTTTGATCAGATATGATTTTAGTTTTAAGATGGAGCCCTGTACACTTTTTATATTACACTGTGGGGGTACTTGTGTGGTGTTTGGTTTACTTTTGTTTCTGGAATTAACTGCCTTATGAATTAATACTTTAGTAGATAATTTATGCCCAGGGAGTCTTCCAAACATTAATTTGTTTATAAATAGAAAAGAGAACGTGGCTTGCTGACTTCTAACTTTCAGTAAACAATTTTATGTCATCCTTAGGCTTTGAGTATTTAAAAAAAGGAAATAAAAAGAAAAAAGAAAATCCTTAGGCCAAAGGATGTTCTTGTGGAAGAGAACTGCAGTTCTGGTATAGCTGTTCTCATGAGGACAACATCCGTAACAGGGACACGCTGTGGGAAACAAACATCTGGACAATCTTTTCTAGCATCACAGACTCTTTCTGGGAGTGATCATACACATTTCAAGAGGATTTTCACAAATTGTAAGAATCTGTTTGCATGGATCTCTGCACTAGAACCCTCAAAGAGGCAGGAAGCCACCAGTGACCTTGAAGATATTTAAAGAAATAAATTCAGCTTGGCATTATTTAAGTATTTCTTTCTTTGCAGTTCTCACTGAATGCTAAAAAGCGGACACTCCTAATTTAGTATAGTTGAGCAAAGCAAAAAATATGAGAAATATATAAATATTAATTCCAGTATTACAGAAGTAATCCAGAAGAAAACCAGACATCCAGTTCTGGATAACAATACTTCTGAGCTATCAACTGACAACTTCTATTTCTTTGTGGTGCTGTACACCACAAATTGTGCATGGACATCAGCAGAGTCTGATCAAGGAATATGAAATAATTAACAAAGACTTCAGTACATTAAAAGTTGATGGTGCAATCTTTCGAATCCAGGGAAAAGATTTCCAAATACTGGGTAATACATTCAGTGTGAAGACTATCAGTGACTTTCTCTATTTGTTTATATAAATGGGCCAATGCTCTTTGAAGCACTTCAGAGCACTTAACTAGAGCAAACAAGCACTTGAACTTTAAATATCCAACAAGAGGAGCTATTGACAAGTATGACTTTACTTAGTAAATCTTAATATCTTTGCAAACTTTAATTCATACAGTCTCTTCATGAAGAGAAGTACCAGACTCTTATCTTAATTCAAAGCTCCCTATTTTTTTCTCCTCTCTCTCCATAAGTAGGACCTCTGATCCCATGGCAGTGTAATAAAATTGAGCCTGATTTTCAAATAGTGTTCTCCTATTCTATTAATTGACCATTACAGGAGGACCTTTTCCATTTCAAGAACTTCCTTTTACCTCCTTGCAACCCAGAGATAAGCATGCATCAAGTAGGGAACAACTGTTGCCAAATACCATCCTCCTAATTCCCAACAGGTGAATGACACTTACTGCACTCAGCAGAAACATTCAGCAGAATGATTGCTTTGGTGAGCTCTCGTGGTGTTACAGTGCAGTTAGTTTTGTATGTAGCTCTTGGGTCTTCACACTTAGGAACTCCCCTGGGTACTGCATTATCTCAATTCCAGTGATTGCTTCCTGCCCTACACTAGTGTGACCTGATGCACATCTAATACACATTTCTGCTCAGAAAACAGCATCTGAAAAAAATCTTCTGTTGGTTGGGACAGTATATTTTTGAAACTCATTCATCTCAGATCATCATGTAACTTCATAACTGGACAATGCCAAATGTGGCTTGTAGCAGCTATATGCTAGAAAACAGAAAGGATTTACGCATTTTGAGGAAAGGCCAGTAGCAATTTCCAGAAGTTAAACGAGACCAATATTTGCCAGGTCAGGTCAAGCATCAAGTTGCACCAAGCAGCAAGAAGGCAGTGCTTGACGCAAGCTCCCCCAGCCCACAGCAAGGCCCTCGTTCTCTGAAATCCTGCAGGACATTCTGTCTGCTCCTTCTCTGAGACGTTCTGCGCATCATTGATGCAAACTGGTTGCAGCAAGGTGACTGAAAAAACCTCTATTTTCCCCCACTTATTACCATTTTGGAGACAGTGAGCAAAGTACTTTTTAAAGCCTCCTTCTGGAGTTTGATATCCATATTGGAATTCCATGTGGCTTGTTTTTGAGGTGAGTGGCATTTTCCTGTAAAGTATAAACCATTTATGAAACAGCTTACAGAACTGTCTAGGTATTATGTAAAAGCATATGCGTGTCTGCACGCATATCTGTGCGTGTGCATGCAAACAACTGGTTATTAAGGATCTGCATGGGCTAGTCTTGTAATGAACATTTTTCAACTCTATTTCATTAGAAAAAGGGTTTCAACTGAGCATATGAGCTAGTCAGTAATAAAACATTAGCTATGTATAGTTCCTAAAGGAAATAACTTTGAAATACTTTGCAAGTTATAATTGGGTTTTAGTGTATAAAATGGCTGAGTAATTTAAATGTTTGGAAAAGAAAACAGTCTTTTCTAGAGTTTATGAAGTGATAAGCCAATTTCTTATAATGATCAACTATGAACCCTTATTTCAAACATGAGCATCTACTAGCACGTGTTCTCCACAGCTGACACTAAAAATCTTCTACCAAATGAATATTCCACGGCCCCATTCTGGCTTTCTTTTCCTTCTCAGATCAGAGTAATTGACTAAATTTCCACAGAAATATTGTTGCTTCCTATTCTGGCAAAAGTAGTAAAACCCGAATTAGGCTTCGGAATTGTGCGTGGGGGAGGGTATGTCCTTTATTTATGATCCATTTTGGCCTGAATTAAGCAAGTTATATTTGGATGTACACAATGTATGTCATAACATTCCCACTAGAAACTGAAAACAGAGTACTAGATGCTCACTGGAAAAAAAAGTGTCTTAGTAGCAAATGCATATTAGGAAGATAGCCTGAATATAGCCAGGATAGCATCGAGCATGCTTCTGGCTAAGAGTATCCCACGTAATACACCACTACATAACAGGGGTAAAGTGAGACTCTTACAAAAGAGAATACAATACAGTTCTGAGCACACTGCAAACACTAATTATTTAGAAAGCCCTCTAAGATCCCCTAGCTCTGGCGGAAATGAATTTAAGAGAAAAATTAAAGAGGAGAAAAACATGAAAGGATGAACTGCACGAGCAAGAGACCAAAGTAGCAGAAAAAACAGTTACAGGAAAATATTGGCCTACTTTATTCTAATAATAGAGTCATCAGTAGAGTATCTGAATGCACTAACATCTAATTTGAGCATCCTGGATTCCGATCCTGATTTCCAGGAAAGTAACTACCTTTAAGAAAGAAAAACACTTTTAAATTACTCATTACTAGAAATAGATTGATTTGCATGAGAAAGATAAAGAGTTAGATTCCAATTTCTTCTACAAATACTAAGACTAAAGAGTGGTAAGTCCCACTAACACTAAGGGAGGTGAGTCCCAAATTAATAGAAGCAAATCACCAGGATGTTAAAAAGAGAAGCTCATCTTTTGCTTCTTTAGAGACTAGCTCAAGGAAGCAAATTATTGTCTCTGAATACTTCTGGTTCTCATCTAAACATTGTGCTGTCAGAACGTTGCCTTAAACAGTACAGGTGAAGATTCTGTGTTTTTACATTGAAGAGCTATCTAAGCATGATTACTTCTATAGTTAAGAACAGCAGCAATGCTCTTTGCAAACAAAAAAAATCCCTTTTCCCCTTTGGGGAGGTAGGATGTGGAAGACATGGGGTCCAAGAGAGCAACTCGTCAACTTCTAGGACCCTCGACTACTCTTCATGTCTGTAAGTGCCTGATCCCAAGAGGTTTGGGTTGGTTGCTTGCAATTGCGAGGCTCAAGCGCGTTTCTTTAGCAAGGGTGGATCAAGTTAAGCAGCAGGTCTGTGAAGCAGCAGGTTCACCCCATTGAAGCACAGGGCTAAGATTGCAGCGTGTTGTGCAGAGCAGAGTCCCGGGCGGCCGCTCATGGGCGCTCAGCTCACAGGACACGGCCCTGCCACAGATTCAGCATCCTCTCCTGGTCACGTGCACTATGCGTTGCGTTAGAAAAGCGCGTTAACAGCGGGAGCAAAATATTTTGGCCGGGTTTGCAATGGCCAGATCACTCACTTCCTTTGGGACACACAAAGCCTCCTCTGGCACTGAAACGGCCAAAAGGTCAGCAGACCCTATGGGACAGAAAACGGGCTGTCAATGCAAAGCCTCAACGAATCACTGCTTTTAAATAAATGAAGCAAGCAAACACATACAGAAAAAAATATTCGCTTACAATTACCATTTTTCCTCCCACCTCCTGGAAACTTTAATGGCAGAGCACCGTCCTCATCTCGAGGTACGCGGCTCGCGCCAAGCGGCTCCCCGTTCCCGGGCAGATTAGAGGGCACATTAATAACGCTGTTAATATGAAGTGTTTAGCACCTCCGCGCCGGTGACAAATCGGGCTCAGCCCCGCTTCCTGACCACTGAGGCCACGGCGGGACAATTTGGGAGATTTCATCAACAGCTCTAATTATGTTCCTGTCAAGTCGGGAACAAAGTAATCCATAACTGGGGGGCCGCAGCGAGACAGCCGCACACAGGGTAATTTATGCCTGAGACACAGGCCCCGCGCTCCAGTTAGCGCACACAGCGCTCCACTAACAAGTGGGCTCAAAAAGGAATTTATTAGGGAAAACGCAACTCCCCTCCCAGCCCAGCTCTGTGGGCACTTCTCCTGAGCTTGCAGCAGACAAGTGCCCAGCTGGGTCCTGTGGAGGCAAGTGCCCACCTGCTCCTTCCTCAGCCTCCCAAGTGCTCTGAAACATGGGATTTCAGCCCTAAACAGGAAGGTTTTCCCCTTCCTGCAACACTAAGAGGCAACATCGGCATACACAAGTCAGGGGCTTCGTAGAGATACCACCTGTCAGGCTGTTTATGTTTTTCAAAAGGACATTTCAACCTCTGGGACACCCACCTCAGATGAGGCTACCCTTCTGCTACTCTATAAATAATGTCCTAACGAAGCAGGCGAGGGCTTACCACAACCAGCTGGAATATCCCCATCCACTAGATCTTCCCGCAGCCAAACTGGGAAACAGGCTGAGCAAAGGGAAGGGGGAGCACGGGAGAAGCTGTCATGTAATTTTGAGTCATTTTCCACTGTGATCTATATTGGGCTGCAGCTCCTATGCTTTCAAAACAGGGTAATTTCATATATGACATCCTTGTTACATTTTGCAGAAAAGTAGGAGCAGCTCCCCCGTGCTCAGAGCAGCACTAAGTCTTGCAATGCTCAAACAGGATTGACTCCTTTTACCAGCAGTGAGATGTTAGAGCAAATACAATTATGCATTGTAAAGAATTTAGCACAATATCTATAAATAAGGGGAAAATGACATTAGCCAAAAATAAAATTTAAACTCATGTGACCAATGCAAAATGTTTTTTGCTTAATGAATTTTAAAGTGCATCTCGCCAAATGTAACTGCAAGCACGCACGGTTGTCAGCAGTTTTACATTTTTATTAAGACAAAAAACCCAGAACTCAAAAAGTTATTTTACAACCTTTTCTTTGATAGTGAGGAAATGAGCTTATAAAGTCAGCACCAGTCTAATCAAAACAGCTGCTTTAGTGGACTGAACATAAGATCAGATACCAAGTCCTTAGATTTTTTTACAGACTGATTTGGTATATGGGCTGGAGAAGGTCACCTGCCTATAAAACAGGAGTATTTCCCCATGTGACATATTACCAGGGTATTTTTGCCTTTGCAACAATTTAACAAGCTCCACTGAAGGACCACTACTAATTGCTCTGATCTCACTTTCTGAACAGTAGTGAAACACTGGCACATAATGAACACAAGCAACAGTGTTGCAATAGAGAGAATAAAACTTTCACACTTTGCTCAAATTTCTCCTTCAAATTTACTTGAGTGTATGAAACCTGTAATTCCTCTACTGCTAGGTGCAGCAAATGCCCTAGTGTTTATGGAGAAGGATGGCATTAGTCTCTTAAGGCAGAAAGACTTGCAAGAATTATGTTTATTCGCAGCCTTGCAACACGGCACCCGAGGACAAGAACACGCTGTGCAAGCCCCGGCGGCCTCAGAGGCAAGAGCAGGTTGAAGGAAAGGGCTGGCTGGTCGCTCACACAGAGCACAGCCTGGCAGCCAAGCAGCGCCCAGGCCTGACCACTGCTCTGCTCTGCTCGTGACTCGCTCACGGGACCCGCTCCCTCGGCTGCCGAAATGTCACGCCGCCGCGGGCTCCTCTTACAGCACGCGTTTCAACCGGCCGCAGCAAAAGCATGAGGATCCCATTAAGGATCTAACATTAACACCTTGCAAAAACTAATTTAGTGCGTTATCGAATCACTAGTTTGGATGTAGAGCATAAACTGGCTACATTTGCTAAGAGGGCAGGTAGACCCGTCCCATATGTCACCAAAACGCATCAAAGGCTGCTGGAGGACCCAGCCTCACGTACTCATTACCCCTCACATTAACTCTCACACTAGCTCCTCGGCCAATACGTCTTCCTCCAATACATCCATCATGATTTTGCAGAGAAATCAGCAATTCTGAGCAGTACTTCAGAGCCAGACCTGCACAACCACACTCTGCTGCTGGGCCCCTGAGATTCCTGCTCTCAGATTCGTATTTTTAGAGCTTTAGTCATTCACATAATTTTGTTCAAGATTTATTACATAACAGAGAGAAATAAAGTCATACGCCAACATCTCCAGATTTAAGATTTTCTTTTAAAAAAAGTATCTTGTGCCAAAGAATAAGCAGCTTAAAAATCTGGCAAAAGATTCCTACTCTATTAGTACTACTAATATTAGTAATAAACAGAGAGAATTATATTCTTGCCTGCATCATACTTCGTGGGTTATACAACAAATTTCATCTTGGAAACCACATTTCTTGGTGGCTGGGATCTTATATCTGCATGCATAGCTAGGGGAGGTATTTTTTTTTTTTTAAATCACAGTTTTTATTAATTACTCTCTCTCAAATAGCACTTGCCTTTGGATATCCTGAGCCATTTTATACAGGCTTCTTACTGACCTATGACCATTTGACAGCCCAAATTACTGGGAGGACCAAGTCTGCAACCCAGTATCTAATGCAAAAATAGTGCAAAGGAATGCCAAAATATGCCACATTTTTAAAAAGAAACCAAATCTGCAGATGATGCATCTGATTTTACATGTGTGGCTTCATCAACTTCTAAACAATTATACAACCAGTAGTACTACTCTAGCTATTCCCATTTAATGCTGTGCTCACTCACTCTTCTCCCCCATCTTTTTTTTTGCATAGTGTCTCAGCACTAAGTTTTCTTGCTTTTCCTCCACTGTTCTTTTTCCTTGTAAATTTTAGTCTTCAAACAATAACACGGCAGAAGTAAAAAGCAATAAGCATTGCAGGGCAGAGGGCATCATTAGAAAGCAGGTGATTCCAGATCCTGATAACGATGAGTTCTCCTTACCCCAGAGAGCACTAGGGGCTGCCTGCACCCAGCTGTGGTTTATCGTCACCAGCCCCAGCAGGCCAATGCACAAAGTTCCCTGCCAGGTACAACTTCTCCCATGCAAACTTCTAGCCAGGGGCAATAAACACAAAAAATAACTCCAGGCCTAACTCTCAAGTTAACACACAGCAACTGAGTTTAACCGTAAATCTCAGGAGCTTTTTCCTCCACCTTCCTCCACTCCCCTTTTTCCCCCCTACTTTTTTTTTTTCTGTTTTTATTTCAAAATCACAGGAACTACGCAGCTTAGCAAGGCTGTAATCACTCAGCAGGAACCTGGCGCAAGCACAATCCCGCCACCAGCCAGGCGGCAGGAAAATGAAGGAAATCTCTCTCTCCCTCCCTCCACGTTGCTTAAAAGGGGCCCGGCGTGAATGAATCTTCCCGGTAGCCACCAACAATTTCTTATTCCTTCCGCGCAATCATCAATTTCAGCAGCAAGTGGGTTAGTGGAGCCACAGCTGGCCGTGGCAGCGGAGGAGGCCCAGCATGCAAACATTTTGGCTAATTTAAAGCCCTCGTGCCACCGAATCAAACATGACAAGACAACGGTAAGAAGAGAGGCTATTATCCCAAACGAGAGCCGGCGGATGGCTGGAATTGGCTTGAGTGGCAGAGACAAAAGTGCTGGAAGGAGCAGCAACCACCAGGAATGATAATCCCAGCTACAGCGCGCGCTTTCCCCCCGACAGCATCTGCCCCTATCACTGCAAGGAGGGGATAAAGACAACACTGCCAAGCTCCACGGCCAGGCAGACAAAATACACTTAAAAGGGTAAAAAATAAATTAGTACCTGGTAAAATATTTGCCCCATGGGTATGGAGATACTTAACTTACAAGGGACGTTGCCCTTTTGATAGGAAAGCTAGCACTCAGAATACTAAAACTGTCATTTCCTACCTGAATTAATGTCCTGCTGCCCAAAGTTCATTACCATAAGTTGAGGATCGGAAGCACTGATTTAGGATAGAGCAACCTCCAAGCAAGAAGGGGCTGTGGAGCGGCTGTTGGGAATAGCTGCCACGGCCACAGCGCCCACCCAGCTCCCACTTCTCCAGGAGCTGCTCGGGGAGGAGAGGTGGCAGGCAGGGAATTAATTCTGCAAGGCTTTGGGGAGACCACAAGCAGACTGATGATGTTCAGAGCCATGAGCCCTGGTGATGGCTTGCAGCTCGCAGAATGACGACCTGTGGGATCACTGGAGAGCAAGCAAGTTGTCTTTTGCAAGATTAACAATTTAAAAGTGCTGAAATTAATTTTGTTTAATAGCTGTGGGTGCAGACTCCTTACAAAGTAGGTTGCAAGGTCAGCAAGCCTCCTAAAGCCTTTTAAAATGCAGCTTTTTATAGGGACAGTAGATTTAGGGTGGCTCAGGGCTTAAAGACTTGAAAAGCAGAAGGGGTCATTTCCTACCACTTCCCAAATCTTGGATGAACATATGTTCTCCCTCTCACTTCCCACTCCGTAACACACATTTACCAGGGCCTACAAAGCTACTTGAGTCAGCATGGCTTTTTTAGAGTAAACAAGGTGGAAAAAACACAATAAAATCCAGTACAAAAACTAGACTAACCCATTCCTAGCAGGATCATCAGTGTCACTCTGGAATTCGCTTCCCTGTGTTGCAAAGAGGTGGTGGGAGGAAAGAAAAGAGCGAGAGTTGGGGAGGGGAAGGACAAGGGCAGGGAGAGGGCTCACACCCTCTCGTCATTAACAAGTAGCTCGCTTGTGATTCACACCTGCCTGCTTGTAGGAAAGCGCCACGCTCCAAATTACCGCTCGGTGCAGAGCGTTTCAAGCAGCAGCAGCAGCAGCAGCAGGGCTCAAGCGCCGCAACCACAGCCAGCCACTTAAAAGACACTCGCTCAGCTCCACACCCCAGGACGCACGAGCTGCCACGCACGAGACATCCAAACAGGCGCGCCCGCATCCAAACAGGAACACTGCTGACCTACATTCCGAGCAGCAGCATCCAACAGACTGCATTGGTACCGGCCACAGGGCGAGTGTGGGCAACACAAACCGTGCACAAGGCGAGTGTGGGCAACACAAGCCGCGCTTAGACTTTGCACGGCGCTGTGAGAGGGTTTAAACTGGGATTTGCTGATTTAACCAACATTGCCTCAGAAATTATTCCTATTCTGCACAGTTGAGGCAGTGGACTCATGAATCCAGGCAGGATCCTAAGTTGGAGAAGGATGTTTCCCCAGTGCAGACAACTGCCTCATTCACCTGATGTGTGTCTAAACGTATCCACGCGGTGCTACCTGCACGTCTGCCCAGGGACCCGCCAGCCCCAGTGAGAACGGGGCCCCAAAGGACACAGCACAGGCGTTTGCTCCATCCCACTGACCTCTTTCAAATTACTTTCCTTTCCCCCCTCCCCCTTTCTCTCCAGCGGGAAGACCACACAGGGATCACATTTCCAAAGGAGAACACAGCCCCATGCCCAGCGGCACGAGGGAAAGCTTCCGCGAGGCAGCGCACGCAGGAGCGGAGCGACGAGCGCGGCCCAGATCCCGAAGCGGCGCTGCGCCGGGTCTGCGGACAGAGGTGGCAGCGCCCCAGCAATGAGGCACCTGACAGTCGTTAGAGGGGACTGAATTAATTCTGCTGCATGTGAGTGTGGCCCTGACAGTGGCCAAAGCAGACGCTCCAGCCATTTTTCTCTCTCCGTTCCCCTGGGAGTGGGAACAAAGCACAGGGGCTTCTGAGAAACACTTAAGACACTGCAATTTCAGATGCATATTAATACTGCCACCAAATACTGTGTGCTTTCAAACTGCCACACGCTGCTGGACGTGGTATTTTGGTTCATTCTTTCTGTCTCAGTGTTGAATTCATATCCTCGCGGAGCACTTCAGGAAAGCCCCAGTTCACAGTTCAGCCAGGTACTGCTTAAAAGGCAAGCCTGATACAGGTCCTTAGGGCATCTCATCCATCCTGTGCTTGGATGGCACTCACCACCAAGGGACCCCATTAGGAAGGAAGGGCAAACTGAAATCCTAACCCAAAGCAGCCTGAAACAGCACCGGCATACCGGTGTAGCAGCGATGGATGAGATTCCATTTGTCTTCAAAGCCTGGGAAGCCAATATATCTACTTCATTGCAGACTCAACTTTACTTTCCAACCTTGTAGTGTACTTAAAGCAAAAACGTAGATCAGCTTTCTATCTGGGGATAAGGCAGCAGAGAAGTGTCACCCAAGACTCCCATTAAATAGATTGTAAGCGACATACTTGCAATGCAACTCCATACAGCAAAACACCCTGAGATACACTGTCTGCCTTTAAAATCAATTGGAGGGAAGGTGTAGCCACAGGCTAACAAAAGCTTTCCTTCCCCCCTCCCCAACATACAGGGAAATAACCCAAAAGAAGCATCTTATGCCAATATAAAGCTTACTGAAAAAAACAGGTTTGTTAGGAGAGCTCTACCAGTATTAGAGATGTGCTTCCTACTCAAGGTTAGGCCCAAGCAGGAAGCAACATGTTTATTCTATTGCCAAGGTAATTATGGAGTTACTTGATGTTTCTCCTTTCTTAGAAGAGCTTTGTATCACTGCTGAATGAGCTAAGCACGAGCCTGATACTTGCCTAGATGCCTCTGAGCTAGGTGCTGTGACCTAAATTGGTCAGGCATCAGCAGATACCACGTTGCTGACTTTAGAAGAGGTAGCCACTTACACCTGGTCTGAGTCTGGTCAAATGAGCGTCCTTCAATACTGCTTCTTAAAACATCTCAACTTAGCTGGGTGTAACGCCCTCATGAATAACAAAAGCATACATCTTTGGGCCTCTTTGCACTTCGGACCAGTGTGCGTGTGATGTTATGGCACAAATCCAGGTTCTTTATTCATGTGGACACTTTGAAGAACGTACTGTATTCAAATCCTGCAGAACGAAACCCCTTAGGACCATGAAAGGTGTCCTACTTGGCAGGCTGTCGTCAGCCCACAGGATATTCTAGCTAGGGCACTTCGTAGCAACACCGCAGTGGTTTCTATTATGCTAGATGAGATACCTCTGCACTAGGAGCCTCACAAAGAGGCAGACAGAGACAGGACCAACATAAACCCTAACTTAAATGGACTGGCCAACTTAACATACATTTCTAATGTTCTAGATAAGAGTCTAAAGATCAAAGTTTTCCAGCTCTACTGCAATGTTACCTCTTACACCAGTTGTGCTGACCAGCAGCACATACCCTGCTGGCTGGCCCCTTCAGCCAGGAGGCTACCTGAGGTTGTCCACCCATCACCCAGGCCAAGGATTCCTCCAGGAACAGCTACTTTTTGACAAAAAGAGGAAGTTTACAGGAGATAGTACAAGAGAAGAGACGCTGCATCATGTCCCATATCCTTTCTGTTGATAAAACTTAGGCGCTAAACCCTCCTGAAAGTGGTGGAGATTAAGCGTAGTCTATGCAGAGGCTCTCCAAAACAATTATAAAACTAGCACCAAAATGCATTGAGAATATTGACCAAATCAATCTAACCATCAAGACCCACAAAAACTTCAAGAAAACCTGAAGACCAAAAGTGCAGCAAACACCGAATTAATTCTCAACTCCTGTTTCCTCAGGCACCTATAGCGCTCATTAGGGAAAAGGCTGACGGAGCTGAGGAAACTCATTACAAATACAGCAAAAACTGATTGGGGGCCCTTGTGTTTTTCTATTTTTCCCCCCTCACACAGAGACAAAGCGTGTAGAGGCTTTCGGAGCTTGATTGTATTACAGGGCTGGAACAAGGTACCTCCAACAGCGCTCCACAAACCACTCCATCAGCAGAAGTCTGCAGCAGGTCGGAGACAGACTAACTTTTTCAAGGTATTAAATTAAAAGATGTTGAATTAAGTTAAACGCCCCACATTGAATTGACATTTCCCTTTTTTAATGCAAGCTAAGATTGATGAAAAATACCACTTATCTACATTAAGGGTCAAAATACCCAGCAAAAGAAGCCTCTGGTTCAACGCGTCAGAGCAAAGTCAGTCTTACATAATCCGAAGACCAGAACGCGGATCACATTCTGATGATCCAATTAATGGTGGGATACTTTGCAATCAGCCAGGAAGCAAGGCCCCTAACAGATTGTGGGGCTGTAACATCAATTTCTTAAGTGCATTTAAAGGATTACAAATGTTAGTCCTGGCTTGAGATTGAAACACCTATTGAGGTGCTCTGAACCACATTACAGTAATTGGGTACCTGAATTAATGCCATTTCTTCTGATGGGCGAGTCAAACACATTGGAATTAAGGATTTCTTTTGCTGTATTTCTCTAAGCCTCTTTTTTTTTTTTTTTGCCCTCAGAACATAAGTCTGAGGCAGAATGTCTCTTTTTATCTAGATAGCTTTAATTACAGCCCTGAGGCACTCAAGCACTGTCCTAATTTTACCTTCTACATTGTTTGGGTGCATTTCCTTTTTATTCTTATTATTTTATCATACAATGACATTAAGACAGGAATAAAATTATTTTTTCTTTTTTTTTTGAGGAGGGGAGGAATAGGAGGAGGGGGGAGAAAAGGCTGATGAGAGGCAGACAGAACTCTGTCTTTTTCTTCCTCTAGTCCCCCTTCCACTGTGTAAACCTTTTTATGCATGCACCAGATACCATTTGCAGTGTTTTACACCTCTAGAGAGCTAGAACTAGGGCTGCCTCAATTAGTCTTCTATCCTTCTGAGGTCAGTTCAAGTAAAGGTCTCAATCATATCAAATGGGCAGGAATGCTAACTAGCTGGGTATTTCACACCAGACAGCGGTTCAGCCACGCAGCTTTAAAAAACACTTGAAATATATTTGGGAAATATACAGCAAGAAACACTGTATGTGTGCATATAGAAACAAAACCTACCTGGCACGTGAAATGCTTCAAAATCTAAAATCAGTGAGGGCATAGGTTTGTCTGTGGATGTTTTTCAGCAACCACCATCTGTTACAAAGCAGCATACAGCACAAGAGGCACTTGCCTCTTCGGAGAGTTTTGCTGATTAGTTTTATAACGGGGCACCCCATCCATTTTTCCCCTCTGCTTACATGATACAGGCACTCCAGCAAGCCCAGCAGAGATTCCTGCCTCACACCTACTGGGAATGTACACAAGATAGAAAGATCACACTGAAAAAGGAGGTGAGAAATGGAGTGTGGTATTTCATCAAATGCTCCACATGCACTGTGCAAATTTCATTTATCCAGACATAGCACACCAAATTTAGATAACATTTTAATTACTCAGATTTTCTAGCTCTATTAGTAGCTGAAGTTATATATTTATGTAGGTCTCAAATAAGTGTGCATGTATATCTATATAATTACCTTATTGAGCTATTTCAAGGCTTCCTTCTATATTCCAGATTTTGTAACACCGATTCCACAGTGATTCTGCTTTAATTTTGCTTTTGCTTAAGATAACTGTAAACAGAAAAGATACAGGAGCTATTTATCTTCATTGCTGCTCAAGAGGAAATAACAGCGCATACCTTAGGGGAGCTAAGGAAGTACCGTGATTTAACCAGCATATGAAGACAAGAGGCAGTTTCTAATGCAGTAATAGAACTTTCAGACTCTTAGGGAAAAGCAGTTTGCACGGCTTTTACAGATACACACGCATTTTCTTTTATTCCCCACTGCATAAGAAACGCTACAATTGAACCATGCAGCTGCACTCCTTGTTTCTTTTGAATGCCTTTAAGCCTTCCCTGACTTCCCTTCCCTTCTAACACAGGGCATTTCTAAAGTTCAGAAATAATCCTTCTGAAACTTAATAAAACCTATCAAATATTTCCTCTTAAGAGGTGATTAGTCACAGCATTGAGCATATACAGGGCTTTTCTGTAAAAGCCATCTGATGAAGCAGGGCATGAGGATTTAAAGGGGGGAAGTGTGTTATAAATCCTGATACAAATTTCAGAGCAGTTTTTGACTCATTAGATCATGCTTGTTGAAATGATTTACATGCAGATAATTAAAACGCAAACCCCAAGGACTAGTTAGCTGTTTAGCAGTGGTATACACTTTATACCACCATTTCCATATGCCTTGTTTTAAATTCATTAACAAAAATTAATTGCTACACAGTTGTCTACCTTGTGCAGCACGTACCTTCGATATATTTTCTAAATTGCTGCTTTTCTCTCTCCTCCAACAATCTTACAGACAGGTTCAACTTCGCTGTCCTGGAAGTGCTACCAATTTGTAGCAAAGCTTGTAATTACTAAACTCAATGAAAAGGAATGACTGATCTTAAGAAAATATTTGCCTCCTTTTTAAAAATATTTTGGTAATATTTCATTAGCGTGGAATAACATGAGACTTCTTCCCTCTCTCCCTTTGGAGAGGACAGAGGGATGGCCTTAAGCCTCTGCCTCGGAGGGAGCAGCATTAAGGGCTGCAACAGCACACTCCCAAAGCACTGACCTCACTAAACTCTCATTTTGGACCCAATCCAAAATTTAAGTCACAAGGAGCCTTTCCATTGATGGCAATATTCTGTAGATCACCCCCTTCCTTGTCTTTTCCAAACTTTGATTAAACCCCACTGCGTGAGCATAACTACACTGCTCTTCTTGCTGCACATTCCACAGTAACACAGTCCCAAATGCCCTTTTTTCCCTTATAGCTCAGGAAAAGAGAAAAAATTCATAAATAATTAACAAATTTGTCTTCGACTTTTACAGACTACTTACAACAATTTGGGAGTTTAACGGGGTAGGGTTTGCTTTTTCATAAGAACATTAATGGATAAAAAAGGACCTTTCCACACTCTTTCCATCATATTTCACAAATATTTACAGTGTACACCTCAGGTTTGAAATAAGCCAGGGAGAACTAATTCATTGTTTACACTTGGAATCCTAGGTGGCCCCGTCCCATAAGGGCAGCACAATGCACAGTATCTTTCCGTTCTCAGTACTTATCTTAATCTTAATAACTAGCCAGACAACTGACTCCAGAGTCGCAGGCTTATCGACTGGAATTCGTCACATGCACACAAGAGAAGACAAGAAATGCATTATATAACAATGCCATACAAATCATTATCTTTTAATATTTAAGTGTATGTATTCAAAGGCTGATAGGAAACCATTTTGGTTGAACTCAATTCCGCTGGTTGTTATTAAATTTGATAGCAAATGAACAAAAATATACTCATAACATGTTTATCTGCAAAAGAGT
>JAVCKT010011299.1:23276-37342 GCA_032273925.1 Rhynchotus rufescens
GAGATGAGTCCCATACATCAGCTGGCAGAGCTGAACCGTGGCAGGGCTCACCAGTGTGCACAAGGGACCCTCAATTTCCAGTGGAAAGAGGGACAGGACACTTGCACCAGAGCCAAGTGTGGTGGGCAACCAAAATCCTGCCAAAGGGAAATCTTCAGAATTCATCAGATCTCAAAATTTCTGCAACACAAGTGTGCAGTCACTTTCACTATTTATTACTCAATATGGTTGCACTACAATGTTAGCCATCAGAGTAATATGTTTTGTAGATATATAAGCTCTGTAGCACCAAATCTTATTTACCACAAGAATTTGCCACACATTCAATCTCCCTTCTGCAACACTTCTCTTCCATTAAAGAGATGCAATATTTAAGAGCAAATAACCTCAAGTAAAAGCTGGCATGGCTCTTCTATGGCTAGCCAAAGTCAGTGACAGAAGGATGTGTGGAACAGCTGAAAATAGACCTAACTTAGGATAGGAAAAATAAAAAGAAATAAATGGAAAGGTTTGAGAATGTATTCAACTGTGCTGCTGGTGCAGAGATCCAGCAGTGACGGGGCTATAAGCAGATGCATTTGTCTGAAAGTATTTCAAGGTTAGATTAAGCTGCAGAGCTTCCATTTTATTAATGGTCCTCAATCTGACTCCTTAATAAAATAGGAATCATTCGTAAAATCTTGATCCAAATCCACACTTAGTTTTCAAATGCTTGCAACATTTGGGTATATTCAGGAACAGATTCAGAGAGGCCATGCTGAAAGCAAAGGAGAGAAATGAATGAGAAGGAGAAAGTGACTTGAGGTGAATGAGACCTTGAAGTGAATTATGTAAACTATGAACAGGGCTATAGGAAACCACTGGAACAACATGAATTTTTTTTTTTTGCATTGATCAGAGATAATGTGCTGGACCATTGCAGAATTTGCCACATAGGTAACTGGAATAAGGGGGAGCAAGCAAAGCCATCTCTATTTAAATATTATCATTACTGAAATATTGTGACTAGAGAGTGTTACTTGGGATCCAAATGCCTGGGGAGTTGACAGGATGAACACGGGACGAGAGGCACAATTAATCCAATGCTCTATTGCCTCCGATTCATTCTTCCTCCCCCACCCCATCTCATGTCAGAAAACAGGAGAGAGAAAGGGTCTTGGTAACGGCTACTGAAAAAGTAAATGTCACACTGAATGAAGTTATGGTGACATGAAAAAAGTTCATAGAAGATGACCCACCCCTCAACTAGATCTCTTGGGCCAAAGGCAGCCTGCTCACAAAGACAAGAGAATCCATAATAGAGCTACACGTCCATTCATTTAAGGGCAGAAAAAAACAGAAGTATAAGAAAAAGTCATCTACATGTGGATGGTGTGCTGCTGCACTTCTGGTATCCTAAATCTGAAGACAAAATATTATGGACGGAATAGTATGTGGATGCTTGGACATCTAGGCTATACAGAGTTTAGAAATGGCTTAGATTGGTTTTTGTCTGGCAAAAGGAATCCAAAACAGGAGGCATGTACTGAAAGCAGAGCACCCAAATCCTCCTACTTAGCCTTCAGAGATTAAGAACCTCATAGCAGCAAGGACTTGCTAGTAGGATCAGCCCAAAAAGCACCAGGAGAAGGGCAGAATATCAGCCACACTGACACAAAATGTTCACTTAGGAAAAAAAACAGGCAGCAGCAGCAGCAGCATCCAGGCCACAGCCCCTGCTAGCAGGGGGAGGCTTTTCCCGAGACTTAAACCTAATGACGTCTACACTAATAAAGCTTACATCTATAATGAAGCACATGTACTTCCTCTGGGAAAGACCCAAAGCTATCAGGAAGGACAACATGCTACTGTGACAAATGAGGTCCATTTCTCTCCCTTTGACTTTGATATCCACTTGGATGACATTTGCAGCAATGGGGACAACATTACAGAAAGGACAACCTTGTGCAGCATAGCTAGTAGAAAGTCACCTATTAGCTTAGGAGACAAACCTGGAAAATTTTATTAAAACTAGACACTGTCACTTCACCTTATGCCTTAGTGCCATGACAGCCCCAACAGAAGATATGGAATACATTTATTCAAACATTTATTTAAACTAATTAAACTACTTGTATAGGTGACACCTCCATCTGTTTCTTCAACACATTTTTCTGTATGCTCCCTGCCTAGCTGGCAAATTCTATGGAAATGCCAGGTAAGTGATGCGTCTACCCAGCACACTGACTATTTGCTAGTTGTTTGGGACAAAACAAGGGAGTTAAGACAAAAAGCTTACACATAGGTACAAAAATACTACTGTTCTAATAGCTGCGCTCCTACAAAACAATTTATTCATAATTTGCATCAGTCATCTCACATATTGGGACCTGCACATTACCATGTCTCATTTGAGATTTTGGTGAGAAGACTCTAGGCAGACAGGATATTTTAGGCAGAGATCTTCTTGAAAGCCAGAGAAAATCAGGCAAACACTGAAATCAAAGGTACCAGGGTCAGCGCCTCCCAGGGGTCTGTACATAAATCTTACAACTAACATTTCTTCAAGTGACATTGAGCAGCAAGATGGCCCATCAAAGCAGATAAAGTGAAGTTCAACAGCTTGAAACTAGAAAGAAATATCCACTTGTGAAAGGAACTAGCAGAGTGAGTTTAACATCTTGAAGCGTGTTTGGGGGAATGCAGCTAGCATTAAACCATCCGCTTTGTAGTGTCCATCTCGTACCAAAACAGAAGATATTCAGCAAGGTGTTAATCCAATGCAACACACAAACCAGCAGTTTATTTAAAACAAAACTTGATCCTTATTGGGAGCCGAGATATTTGAAGCACACACAAGTAAAACTAATTTAACCTTTGAAAAGTTATCTCCGGAGGGAAGAATAGAAATCCCTTTATAAGATTTTTAAGCACTGCAATTATTGACGAGGACTATATTACTTCACTTTTCTCTGATCAGAAAAAAAAGCAAAGCCACAGGAGACATCAGCAGCTGTCAGGCTGTTTTCCAACTGCAATGAGGTAGTTTACAGTGGGCTTGTGCCAGTCTCTTAAGACCCAGTTAAGAAGCCTTTTTAAAATGCCTTAAAAAGCCAACTCATACATTAATCAAGTTGAGCCCTCATCCATACTTACTGCAATACATCAATTACCGTGTCTTTTTTTTTTTTAAATAAATTCCAGTTGACAGCAGACACCTTATTAAGGCTCACTAAAATGATACAATAAGTAAAAGGCTATTAATATTGCTTTTTTCCCTGCTGCTATTGTCTTGCCGCACTGGTCTGCAAACAAATTCAGGCTGCATTACAATTAATGCCAGTGGAACTCCTTCTAACGACTTCCAGCTTGCTAATTTTTTACGCTAATAATAAAAAAAAGGCATTGCTATGCAAGAACGGCCCCCTTTTATCATGCTCGCATGGCACACTAGAGAGCTCCTGCCATTGTTCACATGAAAGACAATTAAACCCAGGAACATCAAACCCAAAAATGACAATCTGCTAACCAGCACTGGGTATTGCTGAATTCTTTTCTCTATTTTCTGAACTGATAGAAAACAATTCTCCAAAGACGTTTCCCTCCCCCCGTATCCACCCTTTGGGGGGAAGGGGGGAAAAAGTTTGAAAAATACCCTTGCTGATTTATGCATCTCTGCTCAGAATTTATTAACTGTCTAGGGCCAGTTTTACTCTTGCACTTCTACTGTCACCAGGTTTGAATTCTGGACACACTTCAAGAACTGCACCAATAATACTGTCCACACAGTTTCATATTTAAAAAATAAACATTTTTTCTGCTTTGTGTTTTCTGAAGCCCCATATAATACACCCAAGGCAGCAGGATAAAGCTGGTGAGATAACACGTTTATTTCTCCCAGTCTTTTAGGGACAAGGATGGACAGTGAAAGAGGTCATAAGGTTTGTTGAAAGTTAAGCGCATCCAAAATGTTAATTTAGAGAAAAAGGATCTTCCACTAAAGTTTTCTTCCCCCCAACTCCTTTTCATCTCCCGTATCAGCAGCCCACACCCCAGTTGGAAAACATCACTCTCAGGTTTGTACTTTGGATTTTCTAAAATCAATTGTGCCAATCTAGTACCAGATGCATTTACATACAGCCAGTGTGGAGTCAGTAACTATAATATACATATATATACATGTGCATATATAATCATGTGTATATATATAATATACATGTATATACATGTATATTGTAGTTACTGACTATACATATTATACACACAAAACTTTTTACTTCTGTAAATTACTTTCAGTCAAGAGCTACAAAGCACTTTAACACCAACTAATTTTCACAAGTCCTTTAAGAAATACATGTTTTAATATTTTACAGGTGTGTAAACTAGGTTGCACAGAGGTTAAGCGTTGTGCCTATGACTATGATGCATTAGTGGTAGCAATACAAGTACAGCCTCAAAGTTCAGTTGTCATGAAGATGCCTCAACAGCTTTAACAAGGCTCCAGTTCAAAACAACACTTAATCAGATACTTTAGGTACATCCTTATTCACAACCTTATTCACCTAACTTTAAGGATGCCCATGATTCCTGTAGGTTTCTATACAACTCCACCTATCCTGAGACATCCTTAACATTATCTTTAAGTGTCCCAGCTACTTGGGTACGAGTCCAAATGCTTTAGCACAGTCTGTAACTTGTTAAATTTCCCACAATATAGCTTTAAACACACACTATTTTTTTCTATTCCGCAATACTCATGTTACTGGTATCAGTGAGAGTATGTACATCCTTGTTATGGACATGACATTAAGTAGTCCAAACTCAGGATCAGTAATAAATGGCAAAGCTTGGACTAAAGCACGCAAGTCTTACCATTTAAAAAAAAAGTCCGAGTTTTACTTAGCACCAAATCATAGAATTATATATAAATACCAGATCTTACAAGCTTAGAGGAATAGAAGCAAGGCAAGCTTTTAAATCTGAAATTGAGAAATTCTCATCTCCCCTTTGCCCTACAAAAATTATTTCCTACCCCCTTAGGCTGAAGGGCATTGGGCCTTAAACCTGTCACTAGAGCAGCCCTGAGTGTTATCCAGCCTTTACCTCAAGTTCTTTGGTTTGAGGAAAGTCCACATTTGGGAGAAAAGAACATTTTTGTGTTGTTGTTTAATAGGCACTGAGAGCTGTGGAGTGTTAAGAATATACCCCAGGAAAGATGGATTAGTAGGAAGTGGCCAAAAGAGGCCATAAAATGTGCATTATAAATGCAATTCATCACATAACTGTGCAATTTGTCAAATGGATATTGTACCTTGCATAGTGTCTTTTGGGACAGAAGGAAAAGAAAAAGGCCTGGGAGATAACAGTTCTATTCCTGGCTCTGCTACTGGGTCTCTTTTTGACCTTGGAAGAAGCTTTTAAGCCAAAATATGAAGACTGTTTTCTACTTCTGTAATTGTATGCCCAACTTCAGTTTGATTAGACTTTTGGTTGCATTTCCAAAACTGCAGTGTCCCAAAACCCCAAAAGCTTGCAGATACCTCATGCAAAAATCTGTGTCAAGCATCCTGCAGTGCAAGGACTGCATCTATGTCTGTGTTTGAAACAGAAATGATAATGGGGGCATTTAAGAAAGAGATTTCACAAAAATGAACTTGATGTTCACATGAATGCAGTTAGTGCAGAAAGTATTTCATCATTCAACTAAAATGAGCCCGGGGTAATTGCTACTGCAGGGCACAAAGCAGAAGCTGGTGCTTGTGGCGCAACTCCGTGGGAGGCAGCTGGTCACCGAAAGCAGCAGCCACCAGACATGATCCAGACTAACACACAGCCAGGCAGCCTAATGCAGGCAATCATGATTATTAGCCTATTACTAATAGCTGATTACTAGTCAATAGCATGGATAGGTGTTGGATATTAAATACTACACCAGTGGTGATCACCTGGCTCGTGCCAGCTAGCAGGAGGCTCCAGCAAAAGGAAATTCTTGTGTTCCAGCAGCACAAGGAGCAAAACTTGCCGCACTTCCCAAGCTTAAAACTTGCTGGAAAGCGCTGCACGCTACGGCCCGGCTGGGCTGAGCTCCTCTTCCTTGAGCCTCCAGGAACACAATTACCACCCTCCTCCCCCCAGAATGAGACAACTCCTCTGATATAAGCAGGTGGATGTCCCACCAAGTTGCACTTGTGCTTTGGATGGACAGTCCTGCACGAGTGCCACAAGGGTCTGCAGGGGATAAGGCTGCACTGTCATTCTTAACTACAGCTCATTGCAATTAACTAACCAAAAAACAAAAAGCACACCCACAACAACCTTCATTTTGCCTTTTGGTGTTTTTTGAAAAGATAAAAAATTAAAAGTAATGAAAATATTCGCATTTTTCTCCCTACATCACACGTGCCCTGGCTTTAGCTCATTTAGACCTTACATCTGAGCCAATTTAGATGTGACATCTGAGACAATTAAACAACTCCCTCAAGTCGCAGGAGAAAAAAAAAATAAGCAAAAGCAAATATTTTCTTTTATTCGCAACATACCAAGTTCACAGCTCATTTAAGCACCATGTAAAGTGTAAGATAATGCTCCCACATTGATATCACTGAAACTGAAAGCCAGCTCACAGATTTCCAGGTAATAAGACTGCACAAGAAAAACAGAGAGAATTAACACGAGTGACATCACAGTTAAATTTTAGCACAGCTTAAACTGGTATCGACCAATAATAAATCCATGGAGTTACTCCAAATTAATGTAGATGGAAACTGAAAGTGGACAAAACCCATACTGACCGTAACGAAATTGCCTATTGATAGTGTTTTGCCTACTGTCAGAATAAACCCAAAGTACCCGACCAAGTCTTTTTATACCCATTCCCAGCCTTCAATTGCTGCCTAAGATAAGCCAACGTTACCGCTTCTATCAACTTGCCTAGGTTTATTGTACGGCCGGCCACCACTCTTAAGACAATATAAGCCCACAACAAGGCGATATTATAGGGCCACGTCCTGTATCCTAGCAACGGTTTAGGGCTTGCATTTGATGTCAAAATAACAGGCCCTGCCTAATCCCTTGTTTTCTGAAGCGGGGGGGGGGGTCAAACACTAAAATGTAGGAGTTGGGGGGGGAAGAAGACTGAAGAGCATCGCAGAAGCACACATATAGGGGCCCATACATACATATACACACTGCTGGGCATGGGTAAATAGATAACTGCATAGGTACACAAAATAGATGGCCTTGTTTTTTGTCTTTAAATTGTTTAGACAGAAGCTAAAGCTGAGAAACGGAATGATGTATATCACTCCCAAGATATTGGAGGCTTTTAAGAAATACAATCTTCCTCCTCCTTTCATCACTTCACCTTTTTATAAATTAAAGAGAAAAAAAATCTGACTTATGGTCCTGGATTCTCCTCCTCTAAATTTGGCCCTATCACCATATTAAAACGAAAAGAAAAAATGCCCCATCTCATTCTCTGTACTCTTCCTACTTCCTTTAAAAGAGCAAGTTAACAAGTACTGATTAAACAGCTGACATGTCAAGCTGGGAGACAGCTGAGACTTTTCTGTATTTACTATTTAAAACATTAATTGTGATTTAAACTCCCAAATGTCTTTATCTGCAGCAGCATCAGGGTTATACAGTGGTATCCAGCAAAAAAAATGACTGAACAAAAAGGTCATTGAGTAACTCTGAGTTTTGGAAATGGAAAGTACTTGGGCAGAAGGGGTATCAAATCTGGTTAGACTCTTGCATGTGTTTGTATGTATTATTCACACAAGAAAACAGAGAAGAAAAATAAGACAAATCTACAGTTTTCCCTGCAATAACAGCCTTTCCTGGATAAATCCAGGCTTTTGTTCTACATGTATGTGTTTTTAATTCTCCTTTTTAATGACCCTTGGAACAACGTTAACAGGGGCAAAGCGACTGAGCATCAGCTACCCCAGAGCTTTACTTATTAGTAAATATTACTTTGTTGAACTAGCCCATTTCTAAATCAGGCTGCTGTTCAAACACCTGCCTGTGGATTTTACAGTATTTGTTGCTCTTTGCCCCCTGAGACCTTGATGGAAGGGCAGAAACAAGAGTATTTCAAAGAGCATTTCATTTACTCTATAGATTAGTTCAAAATACTCAGAAAAAAGTTCCCCTTGAAAACTTGCAGCAAATGCACATGCCAACATAAGATTTTGCACAACCACCGCTGTTCCTCTAATAGCAGCATTAACAAACTCTGGGAAAGCCAGATAAAATAGACAGCCCTTCGAGCAAGCCCCCAAAGTCAACAAACTGGAGCTCTGCTGGAGCAGATGGGCCAGGAGAAGCCAGGGGAGCCGCACTTGGGTGCCTGGGACAGAGAGGGATGCGTGGCGTAAAAACAAAAACACCGCTCCCAGCAGAGCGATTTCTTTTTGTTATCAACAATATTTTACTTCTCGGCAAAACGCAGCGCAATCCAAGCTTGAAAGCATCCTCGCTAGCCGTGTTTATTTATCCAAGCCCGTTGGCGCAGCCCTTCTCCCCCGCGCGCACCGCGGAGGGCGAGCGCTGACGGCAGCACGAGGCCCAGGCCGCGTCCCGGCCCGCGATGCCCCCCGGGAGCGCCGCTCCATGCGGGAGCGCCGCTCCATGCGGGAGCGCGCAGGCCCTCGCCGCCTGTGCACGCTGCCGTTCCCCCTCCCCTGCAATTGCCGTGGCAGCCAGCCCATTACTGATATTATTATCCCCCGAAGATGGCTTGCTGACAACCCTGTCCCCTGCTAGGCTGCCCCAGTTTTATAAGCTGCAAATCTGGGCAGCTCACTCTACGGGGAGGGAAGGAGATAGAGGTGTTTGAAGAGGGCAGCTGCTGCCACAGCGCCGCGGTACTGCAGACGCAGCACAACGAGGGCACCCGCTCGGCTCTACCGCGGGCTGCTCCTTCTCCCTTCGAACGAGGGCCTCAGCCACGAGTTCATGGCTCTGCCGCAGTCCTTGTGGAGCCGCAAACCAGGGTCCAGCAGGAGTTACCCCGACCCTCACAGCAAGCACCAGGACACCCACCTCCCTGCCCCACATCCTTCTCCCCCAGTGCCGCTAAAAGGATGCGATTTGAGCGCAGAAAGCACTGCAGCTCGTCCCAAGCAGGCCTCAACACACACACGGCCTTGCACGCCCCCCTGAGCAGTGATGGGTTCAAACCCATGCTCAAGCACTTCCTTGGGCTGAAGCTCAAAGCACCAGGAAAAAATAAATAAATAGCAGGCCAAGTCGCAACTGAAGTGTTAGTTCTTTAGTTCTGTGTTTCAGCACAGTTTGGTGGTAAACGGAAAAGGAGTAGCTTACAAGCTGTTTTCCAGGGGAAAGGACAGAACAGGATCTTTGCTCAGGGGACCCATGTCACACGAGCGTGGGTCCCCACACGCAAAAGCATTTCTGTGCTCAGCCAAGGGCCTTGCCGAGGTGCTCGGGTTGAAACGGGACAACCTGCACAGTTTTCAAAGCAAAGATGTCCCCGACGCAGCAACAGGCCACGTGCCTCGTGCCTTCTCCTACCCAGTGCCATACAAGCCCATTTTCCATTTCCTTCAGACAGAAAAAACTGAGATGAGAGGTAAGGGAAGAGAAAGCCCAAAGACTTGCCCTCCAACATATGCAGAAAGCTTACCAGCTACTTCCTAAATGGCCAGTTTAAAAACAGCCCCTGTCCCCATCTCCTCCAAGTAATTGTCCCTAGCCTTTCCTGGTTGCATTTTCCTTAGATTTAGTTTGCTTTATTTTTAGTAAAGCAAAATAAAGTTTTATTGATCCTGAAAACAAATCTATTCTGGATTTTGTAGGCTGTGATTACTCACATAAAACACACTGCATGGCTCCTCCTCCCTGACCAGATGAAGAGAGCTCTACGTGCAGGATGAGGGTATTCAAAGCCAGCAAAAATGTAAATCTTTAAAGAGGACAACAAATGCTTTAAAGGAAAAAAACACAGGTAAGAGATAAGCAAATTTCAGAGAAAAATTTTTAAAGAAATCAGTTTCAGCTGAGTCAGATACAGTCATTTTGACACATGCTTGCATTTTGCTTAGCACAAAGGGACAGAAATCTCTAGGTGCTCCCACACTACAAACAGAATAATTTGACATCCTTTAAAAACAAAGTAAAAAAACCCACACTACAGCAAAGACCATAGACTACTTCTACATGATCAGATAGATAAGAATTACTTTTTTTAAAAAAAATCAGAAGATATTAAAGTATGTTGAGCTCAATCAGATTCCACGTCAACCTTTAAGACGCAATTTCTTTTCATAAAACTTTCCACATCAGTGTTGCATCATATGAAGCATCTACCAGGACCACTGCCCAATCAGTATGGGAGTCAGCAATTCACTTCAGTAAATGATTACAAAATTGAAGCTTATATTTACAGATAATGATTACAAAGGATTTTTTAAAAAATATAACATATTTGGTTATAGTTGGAGCTACAGGAAACTCTGAATTTTCAGGGTATAAATTTCCTCTCCAGTTTTCTTTTTAAGACGGTAACTTAAGAATGTCAGTAGAACTGTGCCCTTACCTACTGCTTCCCACTAAGAGGGAATTTAAGCTTCAAGACCAGAACTCTGATACCAAATAACCTTCTAAAATGAAACGTCCGTGCTTACAGTGAGCTAAATACTCTGTTTCAGAAAATATTATTCAAGATAATTTTAGCAAAGTAGCTAAATTGAGAGTTTTAGAGTCGAGGTCAAATTCAGCTCATCATACAAATCACTAGCTGCTTTGCTAAAGAAATTATCTTAGTCACTTGGGATTGAAAAATCAGAACTCAGGCCTTACCTGGTCAGTTCTCCTCTTAGCTTTCAGGTTCTTCTGCTTGCATTCATAGCTACAAAACCTATGAGAATACACCTTCTTGTGTATCTCTGGTAAGGCACTAGCAGTGAAAAGACACTTGAGCAAGAACTCTACAGAGCTTATATGAAAAAAGTTTGGTTTTATCTAAAAATACAGGTAAGCCAGCAATGAGTAGGAGGCTGTTGAATTACATAGCATAGCTGCTTTTATTATTTTAATTTTTGCATATCCACGCAGCGCTACTACATTTTTATACTAAATACTACTTAGTGACCTTTGTGAGCCCTGGTATGAAGACAACACACACATCCTATTTGCCAGTTTTCTCAAGGAAACATCTGTGTTGCATCAGGTATACATGCCCATGAATTACCTGCTAAAGGTGAGAAATATCAGCGTTCACTACCATTTATTGTATGCTTTCGGCACACTGCAAGTTCCAGAATGCTAATTTTAGTACATGTGCAGAACTTAAGTTACCTGGTGGGTTAATTTTACAGCTTATGTACAACTACTGCATTCTGTAAAGGCTCAACAACACAAATACTCAGCAATCGCCTTTCCAAGCATTCCATGCTGGAAAAAGGTTTTGGTCTCAGCCTGCTGAAACGAGCCTAGTCCCCACTCATTTATGCCAGTACAGATTAATGGTAAGTCATTGCCTTTAGAAGAGAAGAAAGGGGTAAAAGCAGGATTAGACTCCAATATTCACATTTTCATGATCAAGGGAATAAGACTCCAGAAAGACACCAAAGTCAAACAAAAAATACTGTTACATGTTCAAGTTAATATTTATAAAATAAACAGCAAGCATCATTATGGACATTGGCTTTGCTTCTCTAAACTGTAACATGAGTTGCTGAACCTTTCTGAGCTGCTCTTTGTGCTATTCCTCGCATGTTTTTCCACACCAACAACACTAAATTCCACTGTTACTTTTCAGTTTGTTTTTAAATAGATTTCCCAAGTTAAGTAGCAAATTAAGTCACATATAATGAGGAACTTAAGTTATTTGGTTTAGAAGAGAGAGAGAAACTTCACAGAGAATAGCACTTTACTCCTGCAGTGTACTACCTAACACATATGCAAAGATCTGCCAGGTTCAAATACAAAGCGTCAGTTCCTAAATAAGAGGCTGCTTTTGCTAGGACAGATAAATAGCTACTGAGATGAATTTTTAGTCAAGGGGTGGACTTGAGTGAGGGAGTTCCCTGTCTGCTAGATGTGGGTTACTGTTCATTAGACATGCCTTGCTTCTTACCCACAAGCTTGCTGCAAGACAAGACTTCATTGAACATGTAGGCAGAACAACTAATTAGTGGCTTTTTTCCCTCTGACTAATACAATTCCCTTCTAGTTGCACCATAAAGAAGATTCAGTGGAATACCACTACGAAAGCAGTGGAATTCCAGGTAGTTATGGTGACGAATTTCATTGCGAATTAGGATCAATGTCCCCCATTACTACTTTGAATAGTAATTTCTTAATTCTTATTCAAATCTGTCTGGCAAGATAATATAACTTGAACTGAATTGTCCATGTGATCCTGATGGCATCCCATTAATGGGCTGTTCACTTAATTTATGTAATTTTAAAAAATTAAATAGTCATATTTTAAAGCCCTACTGCAGTCCTTCAGATTGAAAGTACACGTTTAAAAGTTATAGTATCCTTATAAATCAGTACGCCTGCACTTCTTGGTTTGTTGACTGAACTTTTCTAAAGTTTCACTTATCTTTGCTCAACTTTCTCCTCTGCCTGTGGGAACATTGTGAACTCCCAGCACTGAGCCACTTCATACCCATTACTGACCATATTCTGCAGCATAAAGAAAAACTGCATTTGTAAACTCCTATTTAGAGCTGGCAAGTAAACCACTGTTTTATATTTGTCCCCATAACTGGATTTTTATGCACTCCTCCTACGCTATCAGTAACGGTTGAAAGCCAAATCAATTCTATCCATAAGCAAGAGGGCCATGGAGACGGTTATTAGCAGCAGCTTATGGGCTGCATTCTGTGAGATGCTGAGTCCCCTTGTATGAGGTGACGGGACCTCGAGGTGATGGGCACTCCCAGGAAGCACCAGGTCCCTTCTGCAACTACATCCAAGAGGGCTCGTTGCAAACCCTTCCCTGGCAGTGAGGCAGGCCCAGATGGGAGAGCTCTGGGAAAAGATGAGCCCCATCTATCTATGGCTATTTATAAAGCTTGCACTAAACATTTAGAGCCAAGCCCTGACTTGGCTACGTGTCAAGGACCACACTGAAAAAAACCCCTATACCCTCATTAAGAAAATGCATGAAGCACTGATTTCTATTTTTGGTCCTGGTTGCGAGCATCGCCAGGGTTACAGCTGCTTTATTGTGGCTTCTCAAGAATTTCCTTGATAAAAAAAGGACAACAGAATTAGCTGAGCCTTTTGGAAATAGCCACAGAGTCCAGCTGTAAAACAATGTCAAGTAGCTGGCAAAAAAACAAAACAAAACTCACAATACAACAGTAGCTACACATCTACCAGCAGTACCACATTTACCCTCTGAAGTGCTTTATTTGGAACAGGGGAGAGGGAGCAGTGGGAAAATGAATTCAAATCAAGTGTCTGCCCAAACCCTACGGAAGCATCTTGGTGGAGGGTGCACTATGATAACCTGCTAGAGAAAACACTGTCATGGGGAGAGCTCTCAATACCTTGTGGATATATGTGCTAGGTGCATTTATAAGACAAGGGTGGCAGAGGGAAAGAGGTCAGTGCACTTCTACAGTAAAAAAAAAGAACATTAGTGAATGGTGTATTAGGCACTAGGACTGGAAAACAGAGGTAAAATCCTCAGAGTAATTAGTCCTCCTTATTTTATGCAAAGCAGTTAAAGTCTGTGTCATTTGCTGAGAGAAGGCAGCTCAGGTACAAGACTTCGAGTCAAGAGGACAGGATTTAATCAAAGACTGCCTGATAGCTTTGGAGAAGTAAGCCCGGGCTTTTCCTAAAAGATGCTTCCTCCCCCTCGCTTCTGCCAGAATCAAAGATGCTCAGTGGTTCTTACCTGCTGGAAAGATGAAGAGAGGGGAGCTTTTATCTGTGCACGTACAAGCCCACCTCACATCCATAAGAAGGGAAGGATAATCCACGCACTAGTACATGCCTGGAGTTTGAGAACATTAAATTAAATTCTTATTGTAAAGACAAAGAAGTGCCCAGACAAGGACATTATATTGCATATTACTTTGATAGCATTCATATTT
>JAVCKT010011301.1:0-27357 GCA_032273925.1 Rhynchotus rufescens
GAGAAAAGTAATACAACAGAAACCCAACAAATAATCCTGGAGGGTGTTGATCCATTGGTTTCCTCCTCTTTAGAGAATGAAGAATCTTGTCCAACTTGCCATTATAGCCAGAGGAAGTAATTGTAGTAACTTAAAGCGTTTTTAGATACAGATTCAGGGTCTGGTTTAATTTCAGAGATAACAGAAATTTGTCCCAGGTGTTCTGTGGGTTTTTAGCAGGAATCCCAAAGTAGTCAGCCAAAGGGTCATGAACTTCGGAGAGCAGTAGCTCATACCTGAGAGGGAACTGTGAGTGGCAGAAACCAGCAGGTCAAGCTCGTGCAGAAGCCGTGGGCAGCACAGCAAGCTGCAGAGAGTAAAAATGAGCATTATTAACCTGATTGAAGTCAGAGCTCGGTAAATGCACGGAGACTGTCTGAGGATCTTGGACAGATGCTTCAGATGTTAAAACAGGGGAGGCTTTGCCCGTCCTGACAATCTGTCATTGTGTGTGTTTTCAATAGGCAAATAAGAGAGAATGCCATTTTTTTTTCTTCCATGTAAGTCTCCAGGGATTTGTCTCTAGGGTTCAGAGCTCTGGTAAAAAGCTCTTGGCAGGAATAATTAAAAGGAACAAATATAAAATTTAAGCAAAATATCCAGTGTGCAGCCACTGGATGTGTGCCTCCTTGCATTCAACTTCCTAGTGATTAAAACAAGGGGAGAAAAAATCCCACATAAACACCTTGTAAAATTAGGTATTTGGAGGCAGTCCAGAGAGCATGCGCTTTTGCACAGGGAATTGATGCCTATCCAGTCTGCTTTACATATATTTGTTGAAGGATACAATGCACTTGTATTATCGCACCGATTTCATTCTTGGGTGATTTCCCCTTTGGCATACCAGTGACAGTTTTTCATTGGTTATTCATTTATACTATTGATTAACACCTACTGGACCAATTTATTAGTCCCGTTGAATCCATTTTAAGTATCAGGATTTTCTAATGGAGAAATATCTCTTGCTGAATACTAACATCATGCTTGTAAAGCATTCACTGGCTTAATTTATTGTGCTGCATATAACATAAAGCAGAAGGTAACAAATAGATGTGCTTTTGCTGGAAGCTGCTGGTGGACTGTCTCGTTTGGATGTGGAAACGTTACCTGCAGCGCGAGTGAAGCTGTGGGGCTGCTGCAGGGCCCGGGAGACCTCCCCGAGCCCCTCATTTAGCAGCATGAGCGTTCCTGCCAGGAAAGACCATTTCCCCAGCTTGGCTCTTCCTGCAGGAATGAGCACTGAGGAGCCTGCCCTGGCACTTGGGAGGGTGAATTGCCTCTGCTCTCCCTCCTTGGGAAATACAGAGGGAACTGGGGAAAAACAGGGCAGTTTTTCCTGCAGTACCTGGATGGGCACCAATATCTGGTGCTGTAAGAGGGTTTTCCAACAAACTCTTGCTGGGACTCAGCAAGACTAGCTTAGGGACATGAGTGTCCGGTCCTCAGAGACCCCATAGGGGCTGATCAATATTCAGTTCTTTGGTTCAGAAGCGTATGTTCATTCTAATGCTGCTTTGAAAATAATTTTGCTCTTCAGTATAATGATACATATATAAAATAAAGCTGGTGAGTTGTTTAAAACTCTACGTGTGGCACTTGTGCCAGGATTAAAGGCTCAGCTCCAGAATGATGGTGAAATTCCTACAAAACATACAAGGTAGCGCTGTTCAGTGTGGCCCTGGTTTCACTTGGCCGGTGTTTTCCAGTAAGTAGGCATCTGGCTTGCCTTCCCTCTGAGCAGCTAAACCTGGCCTTCGCTTGCCGTCCCCCCTGCGGCTGGTGATCAACACGCTGTTAATGACTGAGATGTACCTCCAAGGCTGGCCTAGGTGTAGGGGGAAAACCTGGGGCTCAGAAATAAGGCCACTTGCCTGGGCTTAGGCTGGTGGTCTCCAGAATGAGGTAATAACAAGCCTCCTTTCTGTGGATTAAAATCCTTTCTGACCTGGAGTGTTTAAAGCAAACAAGTGATTATTTTTGAACAAATTGAAAGAAAGACTGTAAGGAACTAAGCTAAAATCGAAACGCTACGCTACTGTGTAGCGTGTGTGCTGCAGAGCAGCAGGGTGGGTGTCTAGCAGGCCTCGGAGCGACGCCGCGCAGCCCGCAGGCACGGCGCTGCGCCCGCGCGGGGACAGGGTTCACAGTGAGGCTGCGATTTAAGACGCAAACAGATGTTGGCCAGTGATGTGGCTGCAGCAGATGAGCAGGTGATGAATCAGGAGAGCTTTGCATAGTACAAAGGGTAAATGTTGTCAGTGCAAGTTGTCCTGTTTCTTCTCTTTAAAGACACCTCATTTGGGATGTGCTCTTTTACTGAATGAAATGTAATGACTGCTCTCTGACTTGGCAACTACTTTGAAACTGGGCAAAGCATAAGCTGCATTTGTGGATGAGAATTTGCTGAAGCTGAGCATGCAGTTCATGGTAGGGTATTACTTTGAAGCCAGACATTTCATGCTTAGCACATTTCATGAGATTGAAAATCAGTATTTAAGCAACTGCAAGTTTTCCAGAAAAGTTGCGTGGACTTGAATTTAAAATTTATTTTTCAATGCCATCTTCAGATAATGTTAGGGAGTTCAATGAGACTGAAGAGGGGACCTTTCTGCTAGAGAGTGCCCTGTATGTGGCATGTCCATCCGGCTGCCTTAAAGAGCCTTTTGTGCTGCCTGGGGCGACCAGAGTGGAGCTTTGCAGAATCTGGGACGAGATTAGGGAGGAAAAGGGCTGCATTAGTGTCCACAGGCTGTGGAAAGAGTTGGATGCTGTTAGCACTTTCCTGGTGGCTCCCTTCCGTGCTGAAATTTGTGGTTTCCCGGCGTGCTTGTGGAACCGTGGCAGAGTGGCTGCCGGGCACTTCAGCGTGTGCAGGGCTGGGGCTGAACGGTTTTGGCAGCTCTGGGCTGGCAGAGCGAGTCCCTGCCAGCTCAGCAGTCTATGCCAGGCTGCAGCGTTAGGAGGCACGTGGAAGCGGTGCTTCCCGTGCCACGGCACTGCGGTGCGAGGGATGCGCCTCCGCAGCCAGCTGCACCTGCCCTGAGGAGCTAGTGAGCTGAACGTGTCTGCAGGCTGCAAAACCTGGGCAAACTCTAGCCGGCTTGTGTCTTAGTGGTAGTTGAAAAGCAGTTTTGTGCTAAACATGGAGTCCTGTAAACGTGTGCGGGTGAGTGGCCTTGTTCATCTTTGTGAGCGCTTGTTATAAATGTCATGCTTGCTAGCCTTGTACTTGCTGGAATGATTTGGATCCTAAGCCAAAGCGGGGCTTCTGTGGTGGGAAGGTAAACCCCGTAGACAACAGTTATTTTGATTTAACAACAATTCAGCTGGAGTCTGTCAGTATTATCCTCTTAAGGGCTACCTACAAAATCGAAGTTGGGGTGAGGTCTAAAGCAATAAGAGAATATTTTTGTTGTATATTTACTGTTAGTGTCCTTTCTATCCGTTCTCTAAATGAAAGTTTGGCTGTCACGTTTAATAAACAGCTTTGTGTGTGTGTCCGTCTGTCTGGAAGCAGATTCTGGCACTCTGGTGTATATTTTTTTTTTTCTTTTTCAGGTGCAGGTCTGTGTTAATAACACAGGGGAAGTGTGGCCTGTCTTCTCATAGCACTAAAAGTGAGCTAATCCCCGTGTAAGAAATCAGTAAGTATGGTCTGCTTAATCTAGTCCCAGTGTGAAACTGTTGACATTTGTTCTTTTTTTCTATCATTATGTGCCTGGGCCTGTTTTGTGCTGGATTAGGCACAAATCTCCTATGCAGCACATTTGGCATGTTACTAGTAGTTTAACTTCATTAATAATGTATGAAGGAAATGTAATCCATGACAAGGAAGGAAAGAAAAGTATTTTTACAGCTACCAAATCCTCTGGAATGAGTAATTATTCAAGATTTGATGTTTGATGTTATAGTTTACAATTGAGCTCCCCTTATAGAAGTGAAATGCATGTTTGTGTGTGTGTATGTACACGTACAGAATTGCACACACAGACCGTAGCGCAATTAGAAAAATCCTGCTTGCTGCATGAGAGTTTGTATCCTGGTTTGGGATGCATCAGCTGCAGAGCAATGTAGATCTTAAAACATGGGCTTTCTTATTTAAGCAGCATCGTTTCCTTGACTCAAGGAAACGCAAAAGCTGATAGAACATAAGTTTTATTTTCTTACAGGTAGAGACAAAGCTGGTTGCTGCACGAAGTTAGCTTTCTGTAAGAGAGAGGAGGAGTTGTTTGTGTGGATCAGCACAGCTTTCTAGTTGAAAAAGACGCAGTAAACTGTTTCTTTTTTAGAAATCTATTGATATATTTGGTATTCTCACTTTCAAGTCAACCTTAAAGAGGCTCAATATTTATGGTGACTGCAAAGTCACAAAGTGGCCTGGGGAACCTAAAGCAGCCCCAAAGCAGCAGTCACTTGCAGCTACTTTTGTGCTCTGCACTCCTGTCACATTTGTGCTATCAGAGCAACAGCTGGGGAGACTTTTTCAACAAAGATGAGTGTCAGATAATCCTGATGAGATTCCACATCCAACATCTTTTGTAATTATGTCACATTCAGCTGTAATGGAATAATTCAAGCTGAAAGGACAAGCTTTGATCCTTTCTTAAACCTTTCCCTGTGGACTGGCTATCTAAAAGATTTAAAGATATTTCTGTTACAAGATCTAGTGTTTCCTCAGAGAAGTCATGTTTCTGAAGCAGTGAGATCTGTAAGAGCAATATTATTTGCCAAACACATTTCTAGAAGCATTTTTGTTAAATAAAGATGTCAATAAAAGGATGCCCTTCTGTAACCAGTAAGCAAGTTGGAGATCTCTTTAATAGTATTTAACTGGATGTGTGGGAGATGGACTGTATTTGATAATGAATCAGTGTGGTGCAATCTATGAATATTGGTATATAGATGTGTTTGCGCTGAAGCAAATACAAATTTGTTTTGGCAAAGATCATACATATGGGGAATATCTGTTTAGTGAAGTAAATGTTTATGAAGATCCACCCTTTGCAAATAATTAGTTTACATTAGGATTTTTGGAGCAGAACTTAGTGGCCAGTCTCTCGTCGAATTTGAATGTGATTTCAGAGCCTTATGCCCTTAGGCTCTTTCAGAAACCTTAATGAAGTTAGAAGGGCTGTCAGGCAGCATTTTAAAAACAAAAATGTGTTCTTGAAAGAAATTCCTTTCTTATTTCGGGTCAATATTTTAGATTTAACCATTAGTGTTATTAAATATGACGCTGGCTATTTTAAATTTCCGAACAGAAATTTGTGGCTATGTACACGGAAATGGATGTGGGAGCTCTTTGCCTGGGATCCTTTTGGCCTCAGTTCTAAGGACAGAATTTGGATCCCCAATTTTCCTGTGTGTCAGATTTATGCCAATGTAAATCCCCTGACTTCAGTGGACGTTTTTCATCCATTTCCTGGCCTCTGCTGGAAAAAGAACGATCTCTCTGGTGTTTCACACATGGACTGCATTAAGAGGTCACATTCAGATGAGACTCGTGGCATTTCCATCCTCTGGGGTCAGCGGAGCGCTCTCTGGGGTAGGAACCACGGCTTGGCCGGGTGATTGGTCAGCGCCAAGTTGCCCATCCGTCAGCCGCTGGGAGCCGGGGGCCTTCCCTGGTGCCAGCTGGTGCCGGGCACAGGAGCCGTGTGGCCGGGGCGGCTTCTCTGCCTCCCGGGTGCCCGCAGTGCCACCGCTGAGCCGGGGCTGCCACCAAGGCTGCCCGCTTTGGCGGTATGCAGGCGGGCGCTCGCACCACGCTGGGAAGCCTCCCTCGCCTCCAAGGTTCCGCTGCACATGCAGAAAGCTATTAATTTTGCCTTAGTTTGAGTTTTTGTTAATAAATAAAATTAATAATCAAGGTCCTGGGAGAATGTTTCTCTCCCTTTCTCAGGATCTATTTCATTTTATCTGCGAGTGAGCTAATAAATGGTAGTGACTAATGATGGCTGTGAGCAAGCCTCGAGAGCATCAATTCTGAAAACAACCTTAAGTTTGGACATTTATCTGAGTTAGCTCTGTCTCTCAAGTGACCCATCTGGGCTGAAAGCTTGAAGGATTTCTTCCTCCACTTGGCTGCTCGAGAGGGACTGCTGAGCCTCTGATGGCTCAGAAGGTGGAACGCGCGCATGTCGCACGTGGTGTGCACGGGAGGCCAGCGTGGTGGGCACCTTTGGGTCTCTCCATCATTGCTCTTGGCTCAGCTGTGCTTATGGCCTGCGCAGTGATGCAGGGGCTGGGGAGCAAGCCCCCCATTTCTGTCATGTCATCTAGGCCTGTTATTGACCATAGAGAGGTTTAATCTGTTCTTTAATAGCTACCTCTCAAAAGCTTGTAGGGGACGGGTAAAGTAGTGAGAGACAAGGAAAAGAATCTGTTTATCTCTCTGAACTCAGAGGAGCTGGTGAGAGGAGGGGAGCAGGGAACCTAGAAGACCAGCAAGACTGATGGACTTTCAACTTGGTAACATTCTGGAGCAAATGAATGTACACTTTGAAAGCATCTAGGAAATAAAGGATGAAGAGCAGCCAGGATCTTTCAGGAACAAATCATGTTTAACTACTGTAGCTGCCTTGTATGGCAGGGCAACAGAAGGGCTGCAGTAAATCCCTCTGTATCTTGGCTCCGGGAAGGCTTTTAAAACTGTGTTATTTGACACTTTCATAATGAAATCAAGGCATGTGGGCTAGGTGAAACTGTTGTAAGGTAGGTACAAAATCAGCTGGCCAGTCCTACCATCGAGTGATTACCAGGGCTTTGTGGCCAAAACAAAAAGCCCTATCAAAATACTCCTTCTCAGGGGCTTATTTGGAGCCACTTTCTGTTTGAAGATTTCATTGATAACTTGGGCAATTTTTTAAAGGCTTAGAGAGAGCAGAAGGTAGGAGAGGCTGCAATTGTGTTTGTGTGGGGGATTAGGATTCAAATATTGTGGTAAGCTTGAACAGTGATTTGCAAAGGATGGCATGAAGTTCCCTGGGGACGAGCGGGTGTTGGGTGGCGGTCCCTGCCTGCCCGCCCGTGGGCTGAGCCGCAGTGGGCAGGCAGAGGTTCTGCAGGGGACGGGCTGGCGCTGCGTGACTCGCACCACAGCGCAACACGGGTGGGTAGTGCTGGTTGGCACACACTGAGGCTGCAAGGACCTTGTTGGTTTTGCTCTTGTTACTGGTAGGACTTCAGCTAGGCAAGATGTGATGGGTTAGGCTGCAAGAAGGTGAATTTGGTGTAGATGTTATTGGCTGATTCTGGTAGAAAAGCTCTGAGGGCACTGCACTGTCCTCCTGGGAGCCTGTGGTGTCTCTTGGGGATCTTTGAGAAGGGGCTGGGCCGGTTCCTCCAGGATGGCTTTGGCACAGCCATCCCTATGCTGGCAGTCAGCGCAGGTGACCTCCTGATGTCTTTCATGGCTCTATTTAAAAATGAGCTGTAGTGCCACCTCTGTGCTGAAACGCTGTATTATATGTAGATCCTAAAGGATGGCTGGAACATGAGTATGACTCACTTATTATTTTTTTCAGAGCCCTGTTTGCTTATGATGACTGAGGAGTTGATTCTTCAGCCATCAGAGCACAACAGAAGCTGCCAGGGTGATTTAGTGATTTGGTCTTGTGACTTTTTGAGTCCATTGGCCTTTATAGAAGTTAGTAGTAGGTCTAGTAAAAGCTTTCGTTAAAGCTTGAGTGTCAGTGTAACCACAAGGAAATTCCAGAGTTGGATACAGTGGATAAAGTTTCAGTTTAAATTGAACTGAAGACAGGAGATGTAATTGCAATTGAGCAAAATCAAAAGCAATATAACAAGTTTAATGCAGTGAAAAGGTGCCATTAGAGCAACAAGCTGGCAGTTATGTTTGTGGATAGCGCAGGGGAGCTGCCTCTGCGTGTTAAGTGCTTCCTGTGTTAAATTGCCTTATATATTTATAGGCAATGCACTGCCTGCTGGGGAAACTCCATCTAACCGCTCTGCTTTATTAGGGCGTAGGGTTTTCCTGAAGCCCCGCTGCTGTGCGGAGGAATGGACAGGCTGCCGCGCGGGGCCGGTGCCCAGTGCTGGTGGCAGCGCCCGCCAAGCGCAGGGGCTGCCTGGGCAAGAGCCAGGGCACCCGCCGCCCTCGCCGCCTCCGCGGGGCTCCTGGAGCTGCCTCCTGTTCTTGTTCCCGTCTCCAAACGCTCTCCACATGCCGGGCTTCTGAAAACAGGGTGAAGCTGCCCTTCCAGGGGCGATGCTCAGTCGAGGCGGGAGGCTTGTTGGAAATGTTTGCCAGTGGACTTTCCCCAATGAGGAAAGCTTTGAGGCTGAAAAATGCCCTGTTCGGCCACCTTCTTCCTCCTTTTCTTAATAGTGGATAGTGTGTTGTGTCTTTTAGTGAAAGTTAATGTAAAATAACTTTAGCACTTAATCCCTTTGAACCGGGGTGTAAGATAATCTTTTTTTCAACTCAGTCACAGATTTAGTTACTGCTGGCCAAAAGCAAGCAACTTATTAGGATGTGAACTACAGGATAGTCTTTAGGGTAGCCTCTCTTGTTTGTGTGTGCTAGTTTTACTCTGAGAATGGAGTTCAGGATTTCTTACAAATGAAACTAATCTTAATAGTAATTTAAATGCAGTGAAACGCTGAGATTAAGGCACTTGTAAAGGTCAGTATGCTGCCAGCTCTAGATTGGGTGCGAAAGTAGTGAGAATCTGTGGTCTCACTTGCTCTGTTGGCATCCTTAGATGCACACACAATCTGCTGTTGCAGGAATATAAAGTTCTGTGAAGCTTTCCAAAAATAGTTGGTGTTTGCAGACCTTTACGTTGTGAGGGTTAAAGCACTACGGTTAAGACTGTGGTAAAACATCCTGTGAAAAGCTTCCCTGCAGAATGGTGAAACGAGCTGGAGCTATGTAGAATGCATATGGGATTGATGGTCTGCTGGCATGTCACCTTCATATGAAACTCAAAGTGCATTGGGGAAATCTCAGGCAAGCTAATGCCTACTGATATTTTTTCTGACTGTTTTGTGGTTGACATCAGCAGAGAATTGTCTTGGCATCTCTCTTATCTTAAAGCAGATCAGAGAGTTAATGGAAAACTTTGTTTCAGAAATCTGAATGCAATCCTATATTCCTGAGCTACGGGTCCTGAAAGCCTGTTTGGAGATATTGAAGGGATAGTGAGGCCATGTAAACTGGACTCCTCCTTTTAATCTTATTTCTTTGAGTTCCTCAGATTCTGCAGCTAGGATTAGTGGAACTTTGCTGTCCTCGGCTAGCTCATCTTGTGAGCAAATGGTTAGCAGAAACACTTCCGTGTGCACACACCTGAAGATGCACGTGCTGTTGGTCACAGGCATAGGATGGGGAGGGGAGGTTGTAGAAACCCATTCTGACAAGCTGTTAGTAGAACTGCCTAAATAGGGCAAAAGATACCTCAATTAAGATGTGCCATATTTGCTTTTGTTTCAGTTAAAGTTGCCCTCTTCTAAAGTAAAAAACTTTGCCCGGGATGCACTGATATTTCCTCTCTCATCTGCATCAAGGGAGAGTGACAGCTTATTTCTCCTTAAAGCAGCTGAGAATTAACAGTTATTTCAAGAGAGCCACAAATTTCCATCATTGCTGTAGCTTGCATCAAATCTTTATATACCACTATGTGGTTCCTAAATAGGCTGTACTTGCCGTGAAGCTCAGCTAACCACTGCGTGACCTTTTGTTCGTGCTTACATGTACATAATAGAAGCAGGTTCCTCTGCTGCTCTTAAAGGCTGCATTTGCATAATTTCATATTTCTCAGTGAGAGCTCCACCAGCTTAGTGGCTACAAAATCTCCCTGTTCACTTCCTTCAGCTGGAGTATTTCATGGATATCAAGAGTAATGGTCTTAGCCATCAATTTCTTTCCTATGGATCATCCTAGATAAAAAACATAAATTACATTTTTACAATTGTAAAGGTGATGTTACATTGAAGTTTTAGGTGATTACCACCAAATATGCACGTAAAAGGTAGCCTTAGAGTGAGAATCAGCCTATTGACTGCCAGAAGCCTCTGCTTTCTGCTCTTTTTCTTTCCTCTGTAAGCTACTTCTCCTGATATGTTGGGAAGCCTCATTCCTCTGGGAAGAAATGGAGCAACTCGTGTGCCCTGCAGCCCGCTGTGCCTTCCTAGGCCCGTCCTCTTCAGCGTTCTCCTTGTGCCTCCCATCCCCTCTGCAGCATGGGCCGCTCTCTGTGTGCAGCCCCCGGAATCCCTTCCGCAGCCTCCCCCGGCCCCTGCTCGAGAGGGCTTCACCCCACTGATGCACAAGTGAGTCCCTTGCAGAGAAGAGTAACCAAGTCTCCAGCGTCCCTCTTTGGGCATGCTTTGGGCTCTATGTAGGGCTAAATATGCCCCAGGCTTCCCACAGTACTTCACAGTGGCTCTCAGCAGAGCCTTTAGCCAGTTAGCACAGGCTCGCCCAGGAGTGAATTAGTTTTCCATAGTTTTAAGTTGTCCTCCAGTTTATGTGTCTATTTTACTTAGCAGTGAAGCTGGTGTCTCGCAGTGCCTTCATGGACATCAGAGTTACTGCCTACCGAAATGAATGCAGTTAAGGTTACAGACTGAGCTTCCCGAGTGTCCGTGTGCATGGGGACGTGCCTCTGCTTTAGCTCATGGGGGGCTGCTCCTCCTCCCGGGGTCTCTGGAGCAGGTAAGGCCCGAGTTGAGAATATTGCACTGTGTGGGTGAGAGGTGAGTGGGGAGGAGACCAAGGCTCCCGTCGTCACATGTGACGAAAAGCAAAAGGCACACAGGCAAAACAGTGTAGAAATACTAGGCACAAAACCAAAGAGACTAGCACACACTGGCACAAGCACTAGCACAAGCAAGTGTGGGTAAACAAAACCTTTCAACAACTCCTCAAAGTTTTGTTATGTAAGACAGTTTTTCTTTAAAGATTATAAAACCTGAAGTGAGTTCCTAACCTGCAGACTGCAAAGCACTTTCTGATGGTGGATAAATATCTCTTTCCTGCATGGATTAGGGAGGGAAAGTGTGAAAGGGAGGGAAGCCCTTCCAGGCTTCTAGTGCAGGGCCCCCTTCTCCACGCTGTGCTTGCAGGGCATGATAAGGTAGGGTGAAAGGCAACATATCTCACTTTTCTTTCAGTGTCCTCTTCCTGTTTGCTTTCACCACTTGAGTTTTTAAGCATCTCTACAAATGTCTGTTTTCTTGTGTAACTTTCCTTGTTCTACATGCATCCAAGGCAAAAGAGCCCTTTTTTCTCCTCCCCCTCATTGTAGATGCTGAGCTATACACTTTAACCAAGTATGCTAGAGAATTTTTGTCTCCTTTGTCTGGTACCACTTGTATTTTGCTTTCTTTCCAGGATAAGTGATTTTATTTCAGTCTCCAAGCACGTCTTGCAGGAATGAAATACCGCTTCTACGTTTAGGGTCTTTCTCTGTAAATTAAGAATAACTGGTTTATTGCCACTACTGTGCTAGAACACTAGTTAACATGTGCCACACATTTGCCTGTCAAAGCACTTTAAATCAGATCCCCCTACTGACAGTGTGGATCTGCCATGATTGGGTACACAAATCTCAGCCCTTAAGTTAAGAAAAAGAAATTCTTAAGGTTGGTGCAAGATGCTGGGATGCATTTTTTCAAGGTCTAAGCATGATCTTACACCTCAATCAAAGTCCAATATATCAGATGCATTTTGCTAAATTATACAAATGCAGCACAAGAGATATTAAAATATATAATCCCTACACAGCTGTGCTGCCAGGAAGGAAGAGATCGTGAGACTAGGGCTTGTCTGTTGTTTGATGTGCAGGAGAAAGCACCAGGTCTGGAGGATGCAATAAGCAGCAGTGGTGTTGCTGTGCTGCCTGCTCTGCAAAGAACAGAAAAAGGTATTTAAGAGAAAATCAGCCCATGGTTCCTTTACTTTTTCTCACTGAGCAGCAAAATCCCATGGAATCCTACAGAAATGCTCACACTGATCTGAAAAATACAACAAAGTGAATGTTGCCTTTTCCTAGGCACGTGGTGCAGCCTGGAGATGGTGCTGGCTTTCAGTGCCATCTGAAGAAGCATTTCAGGTAGGACAACTCGCTCTGCTCCCCTCACCTCCAAATATTCCTGAAGGACTAGCTTGTGGTCCGGGTGAGTAATCTTGTATCGCCTTCTGAACTGAATAGCAATCATAGCTATTGAGCATTTTCTGCCCGCCTTTTGTCCCTGCACCGGTGTGTGCTGGTGTTTAGTTCCAGGATGGCGTTGGGGTGGCGGTGTCACACGGACTGTTTAACTTTGCAGGAAGCAGGGGAAGAGATCACGCCGTAATTGCCATATTGGGTTGTGCTTGTGGTCTGTCTAATGTACTGCCATTTCTCTGATGACCATACCAGATGCTTGAGATGATGATGGTAGACCCCATAGGAATTAGAGGCTTCTATGAAAATTTCATTCTAATCCCTTCTAATGAGAAATTGAGCTAAAACCGAAGCAGAAGGTTTTATCCTTTCCAGCAGTTGTCTTAGGTAGATGATGATAATTCTAAATGTTCTTATCTGTGTCTAAATTTGATCTGTTTTTGGGTGTCAGTGTGTTTTTTTCCTTTTATTTAAAGCTTGTGGCAGAGAATTTCATGGCCTATTTTATGAAGTGTGATAAATTTTGTGTAAATTCTTTTTCTAATTTAATTGAATGTCCCCCTTCTTGAGCCAGTCCTCTCAAGCGTATTCCAAATGAGATGGCTTCACAGAGTTAAATAACAAGCTGGAGACCAATTACGGTCCCCACCTCTTGTGGGTGAGGAATGTCTAATTACTGTGGCCCTGGCTCATCTTTTTTTCATATCCAATCTAAGAGGTTTAGCACCTTTCCCCAGGCCTGCCTTTTAAAAAATCCTGCTTTCTGGAGTGTCTCCCGTTGGGCATCCCAAGTCACTGACTGGAAGGTCTTCCCTGGTAAGATGCCCTGTGGCAGTGGGCACGGGCTGAAGCGGGGAGCGGGCCGCCGCATTACGCTGCAAAGGGCTCCACCGTCGGCTCCCCTGCGTGCTGGCAAGTGCCCCGCGAGCCCAGCTGGAGCTGCCGGGAATTAGCAGCGTCTGCCTGTGCCCGGGAGCGGGTGCTGCCGCCCGCGGCGCTGGGCAGCCGCCCGCCGCAAGGGCCGCTCCGCCTGGCGCCGGCAGCAGCCCTCGGCTGTGCCAGGCCGGGGCTGGAGGGAGCCTTGCGAAACGCGGCACATCTCTGCCCAGCAGCTTGCCTCGGAACAGAGGGAGCTCTAAACTCCTTAATTGCAGTCATCATCTCTTGAGTTTATCCTAGAGCTCTACACAAAGAGAACTTGACCACGATTACTGAATGTGTAAATGCTATTAGAGTCACCTGCCATTTCCAGCTTCTGGATTACGCTTTATTTTTTTGTTAAATCCGGGCTGTCTTTGTACATAATTAAAAGCACATTCTTTATCCACCGATTAAATAGAATACATTGTATTAAGTATTAAACTGGACTGAATTTATTAATTTCAAGATCCGAGTTTATCTTAGTACTGTAAGGAAAGCATGCCTATTAGGATAAATTCTTCTAATGACATCAGCACTGAAATGGCATTTGCAAGGAAGTCTTGGTGAACAAATTACTTTAAGAGGCTGGAAAGGTTGCAATATTTCATCTTTCTGAATTTATTTTTTTCCCCTTCAAGCATTCTCCTATTTCTAAGCTCTATCCCAGTGACCTCAGTATTCAGGTTAAGTGTATCTTTATCTGAATGATGGCAGTGCAGGAAGCCTGAGCCTGTGAGATTCTCCTTATTCATGGGGTGGGAGGAAGAAGAGATACTAAAGGCCTTAAAATTGTATCTAAAATCATGGCAAGTGACAACAGGGGATACAGATGTAGAGCTCGCGCCTGCAAAGGCCTCGAGGGCAGAGGGTGTTTGTGACTGCTGGCGGAGCAGAGCTCTGTGAAGGGAAATCACAGAGCTGTGGCTGGCCAGGAGTCACCTTCACAGAGCGCCTCTGTGTGTCCCAGTAACAGCTCAGAAGAATAATACAGGTTCTGAGCTCCATGATCATTTCTTTTTTCTTATTTGTCTGCTTTAGCTTGTGCTCTGAAAACAGATCAATGAGGAGAAATCAGTTTGAATTCCTTATGGTTGGATCAGGTGTTGTAGTGCTTGCAAGGCAAACAGTGAGGGGGAATTTTGAAATCCAGACAGCTATTTTTGTTGTGACTTTTATTTAGTTGCATGTTTCAGAAATTCATTTATATGTAGGTTTGGGATTTTTTCTTTCCTTGTGCTGGCATTTCCTTTGTGGCCAAATATTAATAAAAATATCTTGGAAAAATCTGATTCAGAGCCCTAGGATAAAGCTAATTATATTAAAAACATTCCCCCTTCTCTTCCCAACCCTCCCAACAGTTCTTTGCTTTTTTCAATGGGAATGAAGAGGTGCGAAGATGATGCAAGCATCTCACAGGGACTTGCAGCGCTGGTGTTTGTGAGTACTGTACTTCTCATCCAGTAGCATGTGGAAGCAGGAATGCTGCCTGCTAGGGAGGGCTTAAGTGTGCACGTGTTGCATCTAAACAAGGAGGCTGCCCTGGCTGAACTCAAGTTGACTTAAAAGAAGTAGTTGAGGCCACCTCTGGTCTGACACCCTATTCCTAGGTGGTGAAAACTCCAGCTGAGTTGACCTGCACTTCAGTAAGTTCGTTAAAGCCAGAGCAGTGTCTTGACGCTCATATTTTGGCAACAAGTCAAACGGTCAGGGTGGTCGAGTAGCCAGCCCTGCTCCCACTTGTGGCACTTCCCGCCGTTGGGAGCGCGGAGGCAGCCTCTTCCCGGCTGCTGGGGGCGGCCTCTCATCCTGGTAGAGATTCATCCCCTTAAAATCCTGTTTGTATTTTATTAACCTTTACAGTGTTAGACAAGAAAATGAGACTTTATTTGTTTAGACAGTAGTACTGTTAGAAAAAAGGTACCCCAGGTATTCTTTTAAAGATGACGTTAATGGTTGGGGCTGTGAGAAGCACAACACTGCAGCTTGTAAAGTCAAATGGAGCGAGCCTGGTACCTCAGTGATGAAGGCTGAGGACCTTGTGCAGATACTTGCCTTACTTGCTTTTACATGCAATGCTGTTAATACTTCTTTTTTTAAAAAAACAACCTTTTTTTTTCTACCTGGCTTCACCAGCATCGTTTACAACCAGGTATAAATTGCAACAGAATATAAACCGACAGGACATAAAGGTTTCTCCACGAGGTTAAGAACTTACTGAATTATTGCTTTGAGTCCTGTTGTAATGTAAAGATGCTCATAGTGGCAGGCATGGTATTCCTTTTCTTCTGTTCTCTAGCCCCTTGTGGACCTCAATTGGAGAGTAGAGATGGACCTTAGTAGGCCAACAAACGTTTGGAGCACATCGTACGTCACCCGATCGGTGGTGGTTATGGTGCAGAACTTATACCTGTTCCAAATCCGGCATGACCGTGCAGTTCTCTGCGGGCCTGTTGCTGCATGGGTTTCCTGTTTTCAATCAAGCATACGGCACAGAATTTAGAAGTGCATCCCCATTTTTTTTAAGTAAATGAGCTGCAATGCCTGTGGAACACCGAGAGCTACACCATGTAATTTTAGAAAACTGCAGGAGTCTGCAGACGTTTCAAAATGCCAACAGTCTGCAGCATGTGCAGCCCCGCTTGAATGAGAAACAATAGATGAGCTGTGCTCGCAACTTGCTTGCTGCTTTTTTGGCTTGCTGGTGGGGTACTGCACATCTCCATAATAATGATTTTCATATGAAATAACATCTAAGTAATTATCAAGAATGGCTTGCAGAAACTGTCTAAAGCTGGAGAGTTAAACCAACAAATGCATTTCAATTAAAAAAACATTTGTGTTGTATCAAGGGAACTGTCTTTTGCACAGTGTACTTGCAGCTGGCAATGCTGGAGTATATAGACACACAAGTATCAAGGAAGAGCTGGCTTGAGCTTTTGCAAAGGCCAGCGCAGCATATGAGGTGAAGCCTGGAGGTTTTCAACACGGTGATCCAGGCAGAGTATTCCAACCTTTTGGCAATCTCAGGGACACCCAGCACGATTTTTACTTGTGAGCAGGTGGCAGTGATGAAGGATCTGTGTAAGCACCCAGGTGCCGTCCCACCTCTCGCTTGCTCCTGCTCTTTCAGCTCGGGGGATCCTGTTGCGTCTCCCATGCAGACACTGCGGACCCCCGAGAGCAGCCAGGCTGCGGAGTGTGGCAGCCATCCTGCAGTCCCGGGCAGGGCTCTGCACCACTGGGAAGCAGGAAAGGCTTCCTGGCTTTGAATCCCCCACACATTTGCAGCAGACGTTCTAGAAAGCCTTTTATTTTTGCGTTGTGTTGACCATCTCAGTGCATGGTTTATTGTGCCTTATGATGTGATCTCTGCTCTTGAACTTTCTTTGGACTTGATGCGAATTAAAGAGCAAGTCCTGCAGGGCTCCCATCTACCCTGCCTTGGGATGACTGCGGAACGGCATCCCCTCTTTGCAACCGCCCTGAGTCATCTCTGCTCTTTTACTAGGAGTCTGAGAGCCTCATGAAGCTAATTTTGGGGTGTTCTCGCAGCACCTCTAGCAGCTATTCAAAATTTTACTCCACAGTGCATGACTTCTCAGGTCTCCACATTGAAGAAATTTCTCAAACACAGCCCAGTTAATTTTCAAGTGTTTAGCACCAACTGCATAACTTTTTGTTAACCTTCAAAATAGTGTCTCAAAAATAAGTCTCGCTGTCGAAGCCTTCTGCGGTTGTCCTCTTGCATGTTCCAGCTGGCTTGAGGCAAGGGGTGTTCTGGCTTTCCAAATAAAAGAATCTGAACTCCAGTGATGTCCACATACTTCATGCAGCCTGACACCAAAGTATTAAGCTCTCCATTGATCATTAGTAAATAAATTTAAAATTAAGTGGAACAACTTTACTGTTTTTTCTTGTATATTTTTTAAAAAAGTGTTGAGTAGAATATATGAAAATAATGTGTGCAATAAATTCTCACTCCTATCAAGGAGAAAAGACTTTTGGAGGGGCAAAAGTGGCTTAATCATGTCCTTGCTTCAAGAACTTGAAGATCAAGCTCCTCAGTTTTTGAATTTCCATTTTGCAGTTCCCTGCCACGAAGTTGTGTTTGTGGATCTTGCCTGTGCCGCGAGCAGGAGAGGACCGGCGTCCCGCACGTGGAGCTGCCTGCGGCCCTGGCGCAGCGCGCGTGCCTGCCACAGAAGGGCCTCGGCCGGTGCGGTCCCGCGCGCCGGGTGAGCAGCGAGGCGGCCCGGGCGCGTGCCGGCGGCGCTTCTTGCTCGGAGCTGCCGCGCGCTCGCAGGCCCGGGCTGTACGGGCCGCGCTGGAAGCACGCGGCGGGTAGCGCGCGCTGCTCTCTGGGGCTGGAGGCAAGCTCAGTGGCCAGAATTTGGTGTTCAAGTTGCATGTTAAGGAACGTCTGGCAGCTGAATCTCAGTGTGTTGAACATGTGCTCGTCATAGCAAAGTTCCACCAGGGAGCTTAGAAGTTCAGAGCTGTTTCAGGCACTCTATCTCTTGTCTATCACTTTACAAGGCATTTGAATTTATCTTGTGTTTTTCTTCTTTTCTTTTTTTCAGAATCATACCTACCAGTGTTCCTGGCATATAAGATTTTATTTAAAGTTTCTTAGTAGTTTGGTAAAAAGATAAGTTTTCTTAGGCCAAAAATACATATTTTGCAGTCACCTTTAATGTTTAAATTAACTTTTTGCCAAAAATGTACTTCTACATGTATATTTCAACCTTGTCTATGGAAATTTTACTGAGATTGCTTATTAACTTAGCAATAAGCAAAAAACTACCAGGATGTATCTGTTTGGAAAGACAGTGCATAATTTGGTTGTGGGATTCATGGTAATGTGACTGCACAAAGTACTTTCATTTGAAAAATATTTGGCACCTCAATAAAAGACAGAGATGCTGGTAGCTGTTAGATATAGTGGCCAGGGTGAAATGTGCAGCTCTGGCAATGCTGAAGGCCCAGGGCCATATGGGGGGAAGAGCAGTCTCTACCCTTCTGCTTACACTCCTCTTTCAGTGGTCCCCTCTCCGTCGCTCCCATTGCAAGCCCTTTATCCCGCGTGGACCTGGCCCCTGTTCCCCGCTGAAGCTGCGGTCAGGCGCAGCGCTCGCCTAGGCTTCCCAGCCCGGCTTCCCAGCCTCCCTCTGCCCGCCTGTGTCCATAGCCTGCAGCTTTAGGGAGCTGGCCGGCATTCGGAGGAGCAAGGGTTGTTGCGGATTGGAGTATCTTTAGCAGCGTGTGTCATCCTAACTGATGGGCAGACGTTGGCATTATCCGTCCAGCTTGAGTCCAGGGGGATATTTGGCTTATTTGACAATGCCGTCCTTGGAATACCAGCAGCCCAGTAATCCTCATTAGTGCCACGAGCAGCATATCTTGTGTCGCTTAACGAGATGAATTGGGACTGCTGGCACTACCTATTCTGGTGGGTTTACGTTCCTGTAATAGGCATCAAGTATGGTACTTAAAAATATGTGTTTTTTTGTTTGATTGCATTTATCTTAACTTGTGTTATAAAAAGTGTGAGATCTTGAAATGCCTTTTTTTTTTTGCCAGTACTTTTATTGAGTTACTACCTGTGCATATGTGAGCTCTGAGCATGAGACTCCTCATTGCAGTTTGCAAAAAGTGGCATGAGGAGACTAGGCTAAAATAAGCAAGAGACATTTGGTTCTTTTGGTTATTGAACTCCTCAGTAGTGTAGGGAGACTTAAGAATGGGCATCCATAAGTGGAGTTGTAAGGAAACAATGTAATCAGAGTTATTTCCTCCATAGAGGACCCAGCGTGCTTTCTCAACAAATGTACCCCGGGTTCATGCTCTGGTCTTGTGCTTTGTTCACTAGTGACTCGCTGGTAATTCTTCCTGTCCAGTTCATGCTTTTCATGAGTAGCTGGTTTTCTGGGTGAGGAGGATGTTTGTCAATTGCTCCGAGATCTTTCTGGACAGTAATAGTGATTCTAATGATTATATTGAAAGAGGTAAATTATTTAGTCATTTTACTAAAGCCTTTGCTCTAGGCTGTAACCTATATAATATTGTGCAGCACAGGAATCTGGTAGGACTTCACAGTGAAAGTTGATTAGTAAACTACTTCCCTGAACACCAATTTTTTTTAACATACTTGTGGTCTGTAATGGGGCTATTTCTAATTCTTCAGTAAAATAATGGGGCTCTTTCTAATTCTTCAGTAAAATAATTTCTTTAGAGCTTTCTATAAGAAATATTATCCAAGAAGAGCACAAGTTAATGTAGCTATAGGAACACTTTACCTGCAGAGGTGTGAGCAGGGGAATCTGCCATCAAGAAGTACTATTTGGGGAGTTTATCTTCTGTTTACCTGTGCCTTTTGAACACAGTTCCTTGGTCTAAATCACTGCATTTGTCATCTTATTGTAGTAGATGGCAAACACCAATGAGTCTAGGATTTCAAGCCAGGACTGTGCTGAGCAGGAGGTGAGAAATGGGATGGGATCATGCTAATTAAAGGTAGTATCATCATTAACCTAAGTAAGTTGTCTTTTTTCTTTATTGGCTCTGCAAAAAAGCAAATGAGAAATGGATAAATCTGAAAAACATGAGTTGGGGGAAACAGGCTGAGGGTAAGACCCAGAGGTTGCCTCGCTACCCCAGCACACTGTAGTAGCACTTCTGTTGTTCAAATGAGAATCTTCTCTGTTTTGATAGAATTTGGGTATGTTTCTGTTAGTAACCAAAAGCAAAGGTAAGTTGCGACAGTGGTAGAGCCATGGTGACATTGAACACTGAGTGCTTCCCTAGGACTGATGAAAACGTGAGCTACTCATGTAGCCCAAGGAAACCGTCTACAGAATAGTCCAATGTATTTGTCAATACAAGCAAGGAAACGCTTGGGAAGTGAATTTGCAGAAGAGATGGAAAAAGATGTGTAAGAATGTCATAGAATAATTTTGGTTGAAGGGGATCTCTGAAAGTCATCTGGTCCAGCCCTGCTCAAAGCTGGGCCAACCCGGATTCTGGAAGCATTTCTCATAGTGGGTCTCGTAGCTCCAGATGCCTTCGCCTGCCACATACAGGCTGAAAGCTCAGGGAAAGCGATGGCTTTAATTCTGGCAATTCCAGAATCCCTGGTAGAAGTGAACCTTGTAAACAGAGCGGCTACTCGTCCGCGCGCTGCCTAATTTTATTCTGATCTGGTGGTTATTGCTATGATATCCCCAAGATTGAAAAGGAATAATAATGGAAGTGCAACTGGAGCATTCTTGTTCCCTGTCTTTCTGCTATTTCAGTGTAACCTACTTTGAACACTATATTTCTAATTCTTTTAACGAAATAGCTTTTAAACTGTCTAATGAGGCCAGAGCCAATGGAATGTTTTGAAAGGGAAAAATATGTTTTGGCAATTCTGCTTGATCCGTGTCAGAATTTTTAGAGTCTGATCCAGGTTAGAATTGAAACCATATCCTCCTGCTACCATGAAGTTATACGTTGTGAGAGGCTGCTTCCAAAAGCAAAATGCCTCTATCCGCCTTTGCGCTCTCCTTTTTCCTGAGTGTTCAAGCAAACAAAGCAGGTTTTGTGCGTGTGAAAAATAGGGTAGATTCCTTCCAAGTACCAAAGATGGCCACGCTGGTGGTTTTGCTCAATGTAATTTTTTGGGAGCATCCTGAAGGAATCGGATGAGGAAGGAAAGCCATGACTGTGCTGTTAGGAGGCTTGACTTCTGTGACAGCGGCCACAAATGCTAATGATATGAGTTTTCATGTCACTTGAAGAAATTAAATACTTTTGACCTTTTTGATTGTCAGATAAATTAATTATAAATCCTATTGCTGGGGAAGCATGTTTACATACTAAAAATTTTCTAGGATCGAACATCCAAACATGGCACTCCCTGTGTCTCTCTAGAGTGATTCACCTTTTCCTGAAAGTCTTTTTCCATCACAGAGGCTACGTACTGGTTTTTGAAATGAAAAAGCAGGATACTGCCACGTCTGTTGTTGCCAAGTATTTACACTGACCTGTTTCCATCACTTACCGGGAACACATTTCCAGCCTGGCTGAGCACTGAGCACACGTGGAACAGTTGGATGTTCTTAAACACGATTAGATTTTATTTTTTTTATGTGAAGACCCTGCTGTTAGGCTGTTGCATGCCCTGGTGCAGCTGGGGTGGCTGGCACACGGAGAGGCTCCTGCCCCACGAGTGAGGCTCCGCGTGGGCGCAGCCCCCAGGGCGCTGGTGCCGCTGAGGTGCCCCGAATGTGCGCGCTCGAAGGCGAGGGCGCTCAGCAGCAGGCTAGCCTCGGCAAGGCAAGGGGCTTGGCTGAAACAATGCCTGCTCCCCAGCGTAGAGCTGCCAAAAGGAGGTTTAGCTGGAGGGTAAATATGGTGTTGATGTAAAGCAAGGATGTCTTCTGCTCCCAGCCAACTGCTGCATATGGTAAAATAAAAACAGTCTGTGGTGGAGAGGTGGCAAGAAGCTAGAGGGGTGAAGTGGTTTTGGTATTAGAGAAGAGACCTTTCTCTGTAAACCTGCTCCTTTAAAATGCAGAACATCCCTGGAGACCTGACCCCCGAAGGGACTTAGGTTCCTGTAGGACAGACATGGCTTTTCTGAAGGAAGGAAGAGGTTCAAAAAGGCAGGAATTTTAGGAAGTGGTTGCAGGTGAAAGAGAATCACATTTTCTCCAAGGCCACCTGTGAACATGACCATTATTGCATGTGTTCTCTCCCTTCAAAAAGCGACGTGGCGGGATTTACTGTTAATGCTCATATTCCGGGCAGCCTGAGACAAGGTGGTGTGAGGTGCTGCAGAGCTCCGTGGTGCCTTACGCAGCCATGCCTTGAATTTGCCTCATCTAGATCGAGCAGAGTGGGGAAGTAGGGTCATCTCATCTGCATTTTGCACGTGAGCGATCTGTGAGGCACAAAAACCCGAGTGATGTTCCCAAGGTCACGCAGGAAGTCTCTGGCAGAGACAGAAATTGAATGCAGGTTTCCTCAATCCTGATCCAGTGCTTGAAGAGATCTAAAAATCAGATATTCATATGAATCAAATTGCCTGAATTTTCCTAACCTAATAATGTTCCTTTCAGAAGTGCCGTAGGCTCTGTAACAGGAGGTTTCTTTCCTTTTGGAGTTGAACTGCTTTAAAGACTTGCATCTTGCAAGTCATGGTTCACTTTCTGTGGTATTGTGTAAGCTCAGGGTGCTACCTCCATGACTGTGGTGAAAGTAGCTGTGTGGCTTCAAAGGATGAGTCCTTCCCGAGTTGGGAGGCCTTCAGCATCCAACCTCTGATAAAATATTTGTGGGCACAATAGCTGAGTTAGGCCTGGTGTCTTCTAGCTGGAAAGAAGATACTAGAATATAGTGAGACTGAAGAAATACTGCTATTTTTTGTTTGGTCTTTAAATGTTTTCAGGGTCTTTGTTAACAAGTCAGTAGTGACGGTATCTATCGTGCAAACTATTCTTTCTGATTCCACGGCTTACTCCAAAACAGTCCCTCGCGCATGAAACTCTCTCCTTAATAAGCACCATCCTTCAAACCGATGATGGTTGGCATTGGGCCATGTTAGCATCTCCTGGGCACGATTCAGTCTTCAGTATTTTGTTTTCATTGAGTTTTACAGCTTTGCCTTTTTCTCACTTTTAGTTTGCCAATAATTTAAGCTCTCTGGTGATCCAGCCAGCCTTCTTCTACTTAGAACTGAGCTCGCTCACTTGGCAGGCTTTCCCCGATGCGCAGGTTCTGATGACATCCCCATGACTGTCAAGCACAACACAGCAAAGGCAACTTTTCCAAGTTTTTCTTGCATGGACCTATTTTGCATTCCATCCCTTTGAACCAATTCTGTGTTGCAAGTCAGCTGCTTCAGGTGGGCTGTGCAAAGAGTCCTGTCTGAGCACCGGCTTCCCTTGGAGCAGCGCCACAGTAGCAAAGAGAGGGAGTGTTCTTCAGAATTTTATTCCTGTTCTTCGTTCAGCTGGGAAAGGCTGCCTGCATTCTGCAAGAGATGGTGAATGCAGTTTAGTAGGTGCTCAAAGCTCCTAGTGCCCTCCTTTAATTAGTACATACATGCATAGCGAGGATGATTATCATGATTGTAAAATGTACTTACTTACATCTGTTTTAGTATGGTGATGTAGATTGCAATTAATTAGGAAGTTTCTGGTGTGGTAAAAGTCATCATATAGGAGGAATGCAAACACATGATTTCCAAAGAGAAATTTAATTCCATATGGGTTGCACCCTCTCCCAGCTAGTAATTAATTGCAACTTTAAAGAAGATTTGATTATGTCTGTTTAAAAACAAAAAACACCCTCCCTCCCCCAAATCAGCAACAAAACCCAACCACCTCTTCTTTCTCCCATGCATGCCAACATTTTCAATACTGAGGAAATTTACATGATTTTAATTTAAAATTTTCTTTTTCTACTTTGCTCAAATTGAAAGAGTGCTTTGATCAACCTTGGAGCTATATAATTCATTAGAGTAAAGGGAAGAGGATAACCTTCAGATGTCTTCTGCGGTAAAGCACTGATGCTGAAAATGTTAAATGTTTGCAGACTCAAAGCCTGTTTAGCTGGGGGGTGGCAAAAAGAATAAACAAAACGTGACATGTTTTATTTTGTTACTTTTCCCCTAGTAAAAATACATAAGAAAAGTAAATATAAAATCCTATCTTGCTCAAGACAGCAGCATGAGCTCTCTGGAGCGTCCCTCTCCACGGTGGTATCCTGCCGTATATACCATATACGATGTCAAAGCATATGCAGTTAGCTTTAAGGTTGTCAGTGTGGCAATTTTGTTAAATCCTTCTAGCTCCCTAATATATACGTTGTAAATCCTGTGAAGGACACTTGTATATCCCTATTGACATATGTCATAGACTCTGCTCTCTGCTGCACTTGGGTAGATTAGTGGCTCCAGTGATGCTCTCCATGGCCTGCTACTTGTTTTCTAAAGGCACTTCGTTAAGTTTACTTAGTTTTGCTTCTCTTGCCTGTGCACAAATCTGAGCACCTAAATCCATAACTCCTTGGTTGCTGGTGCTGACAGTGTAATTGGGAGCAAGAGCATCCATATTTGCATTTCTGATTCATGGTGGGGGCACAAAAACTCAAGCGGCCGAAAACGTCACGTGCAGGCGATGTATTGGCTGAGAGGACAAGGAAGTGTGAGGAAAAGGAGCGGTGTGCAGCCCCCTTGGATGGGCCTGGCTCAAATCCTTCTGGAGGGTGGCAGAAGTGACCCCCTGAAGGTGTAGCTTTCCTTTGGCCGGTGGTGCCCCACGCCTACGTGCTAACGTATGGATGAAGGGGAACGGCCCCGCCAGCCCTCCCTGGTGCCTGCTGGGCGGCAGCGAGATGGCTGGAAGGAGGCACCGCATAATGAGTCAGAGCTGAGCAAAAAGTAGTGTGATATGCTGGAAATGCTGAGGGCATCCTGTGAATGGGGTATTTCCATGTGCAGAGCTCGAATTTGGCCCCAGCCTTTGTACACATCAGCCTTGAGAGGTGCAGGTGGAGATGCACTCAGGATGCTTGTTAGGCAGTGCCTGTGATGGGGATGTACCTGCAGCAAAGGCAGTTCCAGGAGAGAGCTTGCAAAGTCTTCATTGCTCTTGTCGCTTGGGACTGGAGCTATTTAGCCCGCAGGGATCTCGGTCATCCACAGGCCGGACCTTTTCATGTCGCTGTGAGTCCTGCAGGCCGCCAAGCAGTGTTCAGTTGCTCACCAGTTAGAGACGGAGCCCCAAACGGCAGCTTAGGGGTGTCCTTTGCCAGGCCCAGCAGTGCTGTGGAAGCCCTTACGCTGGCAGGTTTCCAACGTGCTCTGACTGGGACAGTTCAGGTCCCGCACTTACCTTGCCTCAGTGCTGGCTGTTCGAGATGATTTAACACAGTCCTGATCTTACACTTCTATGTACTGTAACGTCCAAAGCTGGATCGACATGAGATTCCTAATAGCGTTTCCAGTTTCCAGTTGAGCTGCACCCAGGCTGGGATCGGAGCAGGAAGGTGCAACTCCACGCTAACATGGCCTTTGTTCCCGGAGAGGGAAGATGCAAACCATGTGCTAGCACTATTTACAGAATAGAGAGCTGCATGCGGAGAGTAAAGCAATGTTTAAGTGGAAAGTGGTAATATTTCATCTGCCACTTGTGAGAAAGGGGGAAGAAAGCCTAGTAAAACGTGGCTTAGGCAAGTAGTGTCACTACAGCTCAGGTCTGTTCTGGGCCGTACAGGACGGGCAGCCAGAGCCTCCTGTACAAGGAGCAGAGAATTAAAGGCCACTTGAGATGATGATTTGGTCCAACAGCCTGCATTTTGTTGCCTTCCTTACATTCTCTATACTCCAGAATTGAGCCTAATTACTTATTTTTGTTTGAAACATATCTTCCTAAAACATTCTTGATGTGAAATGATGACAATTTTCCTACTTCTCTTTGTAGTTGATGTAATGGTTAATCAACTTTGCTGCTTAGAAAGCAAAATAATGGTGTTCTATTTCTTGTTTGCATTTGTTTAGCTTTACATGCCAGAAAGTACTTTTTCAAGCAACACTTGCTATTTGTTCAAAGAGTCCTTTAGGACTTGCTGCTCTTTTTTTTTCCTTTATTGAAGATACTAGAGCCGTTTACCAAGTCAATGCTGAGCATTTTCTCTAGCTCTTGAAACATTCTTGTGGCTCCTTCCTGCACTCTCTCCAACTTACAACATTTTGAGAAAAAGTCTAGATCCCAGAGCTGTATGCAGTATTCATTTTTTAATCTTCTGGTTTCAATCAGGAAGAAAATTACCTTTTCCCCCGCCTTTTTTCCTCTCTAAATCCATCAGCCCTTCTCAAACTGGCAACGTAGCTGTCCTGTTACTCAATTAAAAGCATTTACAAATTACGTCCTTGGGATTTTCAGTTTTCAGTTGCAGTTTCTGCTTGAATCTTTCCGTTAAGTAATTGTAGTTTCCTCAGTTTTGAGGGAGTTGGTCATGTCAAAGCTCTGAGCGTGGAAATTATGGAAATCTCAGTGACTGGGACAGTGCTTTGCTTCCCTCTCCCTCCATTCTTTTCTTTCTCCTCTGACTGCAGCCGCACCGTGCCTTGCTGCAAGCTTAACGTGCTCCAGCTAGCTTCCAGCAGAGATGATCCGTGAGAAATGGGATTTTCCATTCATATAATTGCCTCTTCCACAGCACTGTGAAGAGCTGTGTTACCAAAATCCTTCGACTTGCCAGCTGTGCCATTTGCCCTGTCGCAGGTGAGTGGGAAAGATGTCTTGCAAAAGATTTCTGCTTGTTTTCGACTCTTCAGCTCTTTCACAGCCAGTGACATTTTTAATCCGTCATCCCACCCTGAAGTCTTTTCCATGTGATGTATTTTTTTCATTGTGTCTCTCCACCAGTAGAGGTTTGCAAGCTAAACTCTTTTTTTTCTTTTTTCTTTTCTCCTCAATGTGCTGTCTTAGTGTGATTTTTGTGCCGCTTTGGGATAGTTGACTGCTGACTGCTACTTTTGGTAAGAACTCAGGGTCAGATTGTCAAATAATCTGTTTCATCAAGTGCTTTTCCTATTCTTTAAATGCTAGAGTTTGGCTTAAATATTGTGGATGCAGCTTAATAACTTCCCAAATTAGTTGCGTTAACCCTATATTTAGCTAAATGCTCTATTCTGCCTGAGTATTGCTCATTTCTTACTCTCTTCCCTTTTTTGAATTTGCCAAGTGTAGATGCCATTGAGTAACCCTGGTTTTGAATTTAGATAGAAAGATTGGCTGTTGTGCCATCTTTTGCCTGCTGTGCTCCTTAACTTGTCTGTGTGGTGCCTCCAATTGCTCCTGACCCAAATACCCAACATACCCAAATGTTTCAATTTCTCTCCTTCAAGAAGGAGCTCTCCATTATACTCCCTCATTCTCAAGGATTGCCTGTGTTCAGGTAAGTAGAAAACTTGCTGCAAGTTCAGAAAATTGGATGTCTGTAGGTGAAGAAATACACCAAGTGAAACTTAGGTCAAAGCAAGTAGATTTTTAAATTATACTTTCACTCCAAGGTGTATGTGTGTGTGTCTGTCTGTCTCTGTTTTAAATTACTTGAAGAACAACAGAAAGAAAATAACATTGGAAGAAAGTAGTAGCTTGATTCTATATGTGTGTGGTGGGGAGTGAGGAACACAAATTTATCTGAATTACAAAGGAGAAAAGCAATTTTTTATTTGTCAACTGAGCAGAAAATAATCTTTAGCGAGACAGCT
>JAVCKT010011306.1:15146-27670 GCA_032273925.1 Rhynchotus rufescens
GGGGGGTTGGACCAGGTGATCTCTAGAGGTCCCTTCCAACCTCAACTTTTTTGTAATTCCATGAATTAGAAGTTCACTTGGGTATATAACTCTACTCGCTGTCGTGGCATCTCTTTTCCTCGCACACTGCCTAAACAAGGACTCCTTAACGTCTGCTTCAGGAGAGTCCCCTGCATTTCCTCAAAATCACACAAAATGTAGTGCTTCATAAATGACACTCAGGTATTCCTTAGGTCATGCATGTATGATTTGTAAGTAACAGAAGGATTTACTGTGCCAAATAGACCTGTTTTTTCATGTAAAATCTCAGAAGACCTTAAGTAGCCCTCTTACTCATCACAGAGCCACCATTTTCTTCATCTTGTTCTCCCTCCATTTGAATCTGTCCTTTTTTCTTTGATTTGCAACCACAATCTCTCTTTTAATCTGTTCCCTGCTTCCTCCTGATGTTTCTTTGTCTTTTTAATCTCTTCTGGCATTAATTTCTGTTTATTCTTTTTATTTTCATTAATTCTTCTCTCATGCTCATATATCTGCCTCCTATTTTCTTCTCTGTCTCATGGAATACTTTGGAAAACAAGTCTATTTTGAAAGAAATTCTTCCTTTACCAGGTGTGGTTCCTCAGTTTTGCTTTCTTATTACCTAGAGTAGTTACCCACAACAGGTCTTCTTGAGGCAGTATGCTTTTACATGAAGACAGGCTCAGTATAGGAGACATGGAAAGACATTTAAGAAATACATCCACATTTTATTTTTAGGAAAAAGAACAGAGGCCTTATTGTAGTACATGCTAGCAAATAAAATCTAGAAGATCCAGAGAGTCTCAGATCGAGAGGCTCATGCAAAGGCATCATGCTTCTCCAACCACTCTGCCTTGTATGTTTGCATGGTATTGTTTCAGACAGAAGACTTGATCCTGCTCAGGTCTCTTCTTGGGAAAACTGGGGAAGATCAATTAAAAAGCCAAAAATGGCAAAGCAGTGAGGCCTCTGTGATACCTCTCACATTAAAAAAAAAAAAAAAAGCTATTAAAATTAGATGAACCACCACAAATTTCAGTGGCTTAAGAGAAAAGACATCCTGTGTTTAGGACTTGATTGGTGTGCTCAGATTGGTGTAAACTGGTAGATTACCCTTAAAATCAACAAATGCTTATCTGGATTCTATGAGGAGTCATCTTAGATGCTCCCAGCTTCTCAGGAAGAAACCTTTGAACATGCAAATTTCTTTAAAGGTTAATATATTTGGGGTGTTTGTTTTTGTGGAAGTTTTCATTTTTCTTCCTGTGAAAGGGAAGAGCGAAAACATGCAAATGAGAATTCAGGTTAAATATGCCTTGTCATTTTTAATATAGGCAACTGTTCAATATATTCCAGAGCTGGGACTTGGGGGGATCAGGTGAAGAGAAGATCTGAACATTTGGAAAGTAGTCAGTGTTCCCCAAATGACATGAGTAAAACATTTTTTTACAATTTAAGAGGTTGTCTTCAAATATGATCCTATACAATACTCCCCAAATTCAAACTGGACTGGGGTGAATGTGGAAGTTAAATGGTAAAAAGAGAACTGGATAAAAGGATAAAAACAAGTGATGAAAGTAGAGAATTCCTGCAGTCTACTGAAAAAAAAAAAAGTCATTAGCAGTGTAATTGAAAGGATGACCATAGCCTGATGTAACTAGTGTCTATTGGTGCCTGGGTTGTGGTCTCTTTATAGGATGGTAGGTCTTCAGCACTTTTTGAAAAGCAGGCCTCTCTTGCCTGAGACACTCAAAAGGCTGGAAATCCTAGTGTGCCCCGCAGTGCACACAAAGCAAAATCCTACTTACTGCCCTGCTTCTTTCAGTCTGATGGCTTGATGCGTATATTCCAGAAAATAATAACTTTAGTGACACATTCCTGAAAATCAAAGATTAAAAACCTAATCACAGTGAATATCGCCCCAAGTCCTGAGCTCTGCCTGCTTAACCAAAGTCCTGAAAATGTATGTGTTCAAACAAAGAGTGATTTCTACATTTAGTTCTAATTCTTGCAAAGGGATGAATCACCTTGTGAAAAGTGGAGCCTCACCCTCCACCCCCTCTTTCCAAGTGGATATCAGGCTTGAAGGAAACCCTTCCGGTGGACCAGACCTGCTCTTTAAACTTGTGGACTTTGAGTGTGTCTGGAGCTCTTTCAATACCCTGCAAGAATAACTTTACCAAGACAATACTCAAGAATAGATAGAACCATGAGTTGAGTTTCAGTCTGACCCTTACCTGGACCAATTACTAAAGAAATCTGGACTACATACTATACCTTTTGAAAGATCTGTACTCACTGAATCTCAGGACACCCTCTTGTTTGTTATTAGATGAAGAGCTCTGAATATTTGTAATTATCTGTGCTGTCTTGCCTTGCATTGTATTTTTTTTCTTACAAAATAAAGTGAATTATTTATTAAAAGTTCTACTTGGATGAAATTTAAGAGTTCACCTGCTCTAGATGCTTATTTTTATCCTGAAATCTCTGTGCTGGTGTTGCAATGCTGCGTCTGCTTCTCAACAAATCAGTTCTTATAACAACAATGGATGGGAATAATGAATAAGAGCAGATGAACTCTTAAAAAGCAAAAGTCCTCATTTCAAGCAAAAATCCCTAATAAGTGGATTCCTTTCTCTACCGTCTTCTTTGAGGTTCTCCTTTAGCCCCTCATTTGAACTGATGACTAACTTAATCCATAAGTAGTACTTGTTTGTATGGTCAATTGTAAAGTTATACTGCATGATGAAGAGTGGTGAAATCTGGCCTGGATGGATGGGAAACACACAGTTTTTGTGGGCAGGTTAGCAGCTACTGGCCATGGTAATCTTTCAAGATCCTAGCTCTTTTGCATGACAAAGTGGGTCATGAGGGGCTTGTACTTTATGTGGCAATCCAGTCCTACTCTACACGATGTTCGACAAACTGGTCCATAGTGTATTAGTAGTTCTGCTTGTAAATAAAATGTTTTAAATATATTTCTTACAACGTGAAGACCCTGAATTTAACTCTTTCAAATGAAGGAGCTCACAATTAGGGGGATACTTTTTTTGTCCTTCATAATTGCAGCTGGGTTTCGTGACAGGCTATGCCATTGGAGCAACATACTTCAATCTGTACGTGGCCTGTGTGGAATGAACTGACACCAATTGCGCCTTTATTTCTTTGTCTTTTTGGTCAGCTTAGGTCAACTCCTTACCACTGCATTAGCATGTGAATCAAATTGCTACTAAGTTCTATTTTCAACCAAGAGGATTCAGTCTTCCAAAAACAAAAAAACAAAAAAAAAAAAAAAGGAGAGACAAAAAAGACTAGATCCCGTGGTGAGCATCTAATGAATTCAAAACAGAATTGCATTTTTCTTCTCTCTCTTGCTTTCTTACTTTCTCTTTTAAATCAATATGGCACTCGCTCAAGGATATTGAGTTATGGTAAATACTGTAAGGGAAGAAAAGCTCTATAGCAAGTATCCAGAAAATCTGGAGTGGTACTTGGATCAGGAAGCCCTCTGTTGCCTTCGTGCTTCAGGGACTTTTTCTTTCCTAGATTTATTGAGTTGCCTACAAAACATGAACACATTTCTACCTTGCTAATAGTTTTGGACAGATTTTACTGCATAACATGTAAGAGGAGAGGAAGAATATCAGAGAAACCATACTTGTATGAATTACTTGTTACTGGATTTTCAAAAGAGCTCAGCTTGCACTTTAGATACCTGGAAAAACAGATGAATTTTCAAAAACTACCAACTGAGCAGCACTCAGTAGGGGCAAAATGGATGTTGGCTCTTTTAAAAATTTGGTGATTTTTTGTTTTGTGTTTGATCTTTTAGTGTGAACTTCCAACACTGTTGCGTACATGAAATAAATTGTATGTAACAATAGAATTACTACATTTCCCTTTGTTCTTAAGATTACTTGCCAAACTAGTTTCACCATTAACTGAAGGCAGAAATGCAAACCCAAAAGAACTTAGACCCCTTTGCAGATCTGCATCCCTTTGCAGATACTGCAGCCTGTTCTTCTGGATAAGGAGTGTGCTGATGTGTCTGACTTCTCTTGCTTCATTCACAATATGTCGCAATTTCCTGCATGTGGAGAGATGCTTAATGGAAAAAGGGATGATAAGGAAATGAAATATTTAGCCTCAAGTAGAACATATCTTTTGTAATCAAAAGGCTGAAAGCACGATAGTTCCATGGAGAACAGATCTGCTTTTGGCTTCAACCAGCATATGTCTTAGTGCATCAACTCTCACTCTGAATTGCTTTTTATTCAAAGCAATGTTTTAAAAAGTGATATATGCAATTTTTGTCTTGGATGACTTCTTGGATGTATTAACACAGGAACCTCTGTCCAGAGTGTTAAGGTGCTGAGAGTGACACATCTCTATATGTAGCTCCTGTGTGTTATTCAGAAGTATTTAGGCAGTCATTGTATGCATTGATCTGCAATCTCCAAAGTGTAACTGCTGAGTATTGTAGGCCAGCTTTGCCCAACATCTCAGATGACATTCCAACTCCAGAGAAGCTGTAGGATCTGGGAACCCCGAGGCTCCTGGAGCCAATGTGGTTTCCAAAAACCAGTCAAGTGTTTTAGGAGCTTAAATCCCCATGACTTTCAGAAGGGAGTCTTCTTCTACATGACTGCTAAATTTCTGATAGCATTCCCTGGGAGACTTAGGCCAGCAGGTGTGAGACTAATGCATGCATTGGTGAGACTTTACAGTCCTCTTCTGAAAACATCCTTCATTCACCTCAGATCAGAGGTAGAAGGCTAATAATTGTCCAGTGGAAGTCTTTGAAGAAAACATCACACCCTCTAGGTCATTTGACAATTGCTGTAGCCAGCTCCACATCTTATGTGGGAAACATGAGCACACCTGCCTTTCCTTCCTTCCAAAGCTTTCTTTGATGTCTTTGTTATTTTTTTCCACTCTTCAGAGAACTGAAGGAGCAGTGGGGTGTGAGCCATGCTCAAGGCCACAGCAGCTCAGCTCTAATTAGGAGTGAGCCATAGGGTTCCTCTTGGCGTCTCTTTGACTTTACCTCACCTGAAGAGAAAAGACGCATGGATTTACCTTACTTCTCACTGCTTCTATCCAAGATAAAATATCAGATGTCTGTCTTAGGAGAGGAGGAAACTACAATGCATATTTTCTTACACATTTTTTTTTTCTCCCGGAATATGGGCTTTCAAAACTGTATGAACCCAGGGACTGGATTCCTTTATTTTTGATCAGGCTTGTTTCCTTGACCTATTTGATCTCTTCACTTTTCTGAGATGCCCACAGCCACTAAAAATGGGGATAATTATCCTCACATCCTTTGTAAAGTAAAAGCAAGGTATTAACATCATTGATTTGCAGTGCTTGGGTGTTATTAGTAGTGAGGTTGTCCCAAGCTGGACCGTAGAAACAACATGTGCTTTCTCCACACAGGGACTTGAGGCGCCTCGGAGTGACACTTGTTGGTCACCAGAAGAAGATAATGAGCAGCCTCCAAGAGCTGAAGGTCCAGCTGGTGAACGGGATGGTGCCCTTGTAACTTGCTTTTGAAGTCACTTCCTCAAGTGATTGGTCCTGCACTTTGTATACTAGCCTGGAGATTTATTTTAACTAAAAAAACATAAGGGAAATTCAGTGATTTCTGTAACTGAAGGACATTGGCCTGTGCCATGTCATTTATAAAGCAGTGTTTGACTCAAACTTTCCTTTTCTTCCTATTTGTGTCCACATTTTCATGAAGTAAGTGTAACGTGCATGGAATATGGAAATGGACCTACTGTACACGAAGTTAACCAGTTTCTTACGCTTCAGCAGCAACAGCGCCAAGCCTTCCCACCACATGTTGTCTGTACTTGGGATATATATATAGCACCTTTATATACTGAATTATGGCAGCACATGGTAGTACTTCCAAGGACTTACTTGAATGGAGAAGTTTTATAGCCGTTTATGGGCTCACAAAAGCTGCAGTTTACTGAAGTTTACTTCAAAGTCTTAAATGTCTACGGAAGTGTATTGAAGAGCAATATGATTAGATTATTTCTTGATAGATATTTTGTTTTGTAAATTTAAAAGATGCTGTTACACAGCGTTAAGTTATAGAGACTGATGTTAAACTTGTTGCTTGCTCAATGGCAAATACAATACAGGGTGTATATTTTTTTCTCTCCATGTTGCAAGGTCCATTTTAGTTTGCTCTTCTGTGAGGATGCTACGTGAAGATGTATATACTGTACAGTTTGCTACACATCAGGTACAAGATTTTTTTTTCACATTCTTTCTTTTTGTTCTCTTTCCCTCCTTGTTTCATTTCCATTTGGTGTTGCCGCAATGCTTTGTATTCTTGCTGTTGTTTGGTTTTAGCACCATATAAACCTTTCGGGAGTTTACTTCATTACATATATGAGGTAGAAAGCGTGTGTTTAAATAAAAGACGTTACACTCCCCCGCCCCATCCACAATGGCAGCATTGGGAAGAAGTAAAATGGGATTAAATCCCCCAGCTCACACTGGCTCCAGGGGTCATGTGGTACCTTAATATGCCAGCCTTGCCAGCAAGGTACCAGTGGGAACCAGACCTTGCTGAAAGCAGCCGCCCACTGTCCTCTCACCGTTATCCCAGGCACCCACCATCTTTTCCCCCTCCTGGGCTTGGGGGAGCTCATGCACAAGGGTGGCAGTCCCTCTCCTGCCTGGTCCCACAATGGATTCCTCCACTGCAAGGAAAGCTAGACACCTTTAGCACAAAGAATCGATGTCCAAATGGAAATGCTGGCACCTACAGACCTTGGTGTTTTGTACATGGAAGAGAAGAGCCCAATCACAGTTGGAAACAATTTCATTCTTCTTTCGCTATCAATGGGATTAATGTGAGCAGTTAATACAATATTCATAGGTTGAGTTTGATATTTTTTGTTTGTTTGCTTGTTTTTTTAAGGCTTTGGTAAAGCCTTAAAATCTTTGATAATGGTAAGGATTAAAAAGTCGCTCCGTTTGTGACAAGTATTTACTGTTATTCTAGATATTGCTTCTTTAGGGGTACTGGGTAGCTTTTGTCCTCACTGATAAAATGGGTATGTTGCAACACTGTATGTCCCTCAGTCTTGCTGCCCTGCAAAGCAGAGCCAGAGCAGTGCTGCCAGGAGCCCAAGGAATTATTTCCCACCAATCTTCTCCAAGCACAGCTTCAGTGCCACTTCAGCTGCTTTTAAACAGCTTCAACAACTTTTAAACAGCTTCTTCAGTTCCTTCAAAGACCTTGGATAAGAAGTGATACAAATGCTGGTTTCTAAAGAAGAGGGATGGGGAAGTGTCTAAAAGGAGTTCTGTGTTTCTTTCTTTTCTTTCTTTCTTTCTTTCTTTCTTTCTTTCTTTCTTTCTTTCTTTCTTTCTGCAGAAGCAATTAAGGATTCTGGAGCCCAGGAGTCCACAACTTGCAGCAGGGCTTTTCAGTCCAAAATTTTGCAATTTTACACTGTCCTGCAGACTTGTTTGTTTCCCCTCTTAGTTCATGCACAATGGTCAGAAATAGCTGAGGTGTGTGGTAAGGGCAGCAGCATGCAAGGGGAGGGTTTTAAAAATCCTGTTTGTGCAGTTTTTCATGCTTTCATTTCATTTTGACAGCTGCTAGGCTACAAAAGGATGGTAGGGAGCAAGATGGAACAATCTCAGCACATAAAAGAGATTTGTCAAATAATAAATAACGTTATTAAGGCTGTCAGAGGGACCATTTTGGAATTATTCATGTCTCCCAGCCACCAGCACTTTGGGAAATAATCCATAGGAAGGCAAGAGCAACAACTTGTTTCTTCGGTAGGAATTAGTCCATTGCTGCTTGCCTCAATCAACCACCTTCAGAGAGATTTTTATTAGCAAATTTCTGCCCTTCTTTCTGTCTATCTTTGGTCACTCTTTAACTGTAGATTCCACTGGATTTGAGTTTTGTTTTATGGGCTTTTAAATTGAAAAATTTTCACTCTTGTGTCTTTGAAAATACATACACAGGATTTCTGGGATGCACAACGTGAAAGTGAGAGCAGTGTTCTTGATAGACTGTAGTAATTACTGGATGCTGGAGTAACCTTCAAAACATCCTTCAGCTGGACCAGCAGGAAAGCAAACTGTTCTTAAACCAATCAGCATTTGTAAACAGGGTGCCTGCACTTGGTTCCTTAAATAAATAAATAAATGCCCTTTTATATTTATTTTAAGAACTATTCTCACTATAGATCTCTTTCTTAAAAGCTATAGGTAAGTAAGGAAGAAGCTAATGGTTTTTAAAAAACAACAACAACAAAAAAAAAAAAACCCAAAAAACAGGAACCAAGAGGTACAAATTCTACACCTGTGCTCAAATTCCAGAGTTAAAGGATGAGGTCATTGGTAAATTTCAGAGAGAACTATTAGTCCTCAGTTTTTGGAAGTTAGGCTGCTTATTGGGGGATCTCTTATGGATTTAGGGTTTTCACTTCAAGTTACTCTTTTTCATGCGTCTTTTTCTAAGGTTTCTGGGATTTTCCAGTACCTTCTGAGAAAGTGCTGCCTCAGCCACCCTCCTGGCCTGCTGAGCTGGGAATCATGAAGCGAATGTAGAGAGATGCACCTTCAAAAGGTGACTTTTGCATTTTGTGCTAGGGAAAATTGCAAGGTAAAAATCTATAAGCTTCACTGAGATGTCAGAAATGATGATTGCATGTAGTGGGATGCAGAGAACAAGATCACCAGGGAATTTTTCTGATGCAAGCACTGGAGTGTGCTACACAGGGCAGTGGGCTGCCATTGCTGGTCATGTGCTGGCCATTTACACTCTAAATGAAACATGCAAGAGTTAGATACACAAAGACAACATTTTTTTTTTCACTAACCCAAAACTGAGAGGAGAAAGGTGGATTTCCTGTCTAGTGTGAGTCGTAGCAATTTGCTTGCTCATCTCACAAGTGCTGCTGATAGTATGATGAATACTTCTTTTTTTCCACTGTATTTTGCTGCTAAAAGTGGGAAAAAGTCTTTAAAATAGAAGGGAGGTCAAAATGATTTTTCTCCTTGAGATGAGGCAGTCTTCCCAAGCATAGCTGGTTCAGACTAACCCTCATTATTTGTCTAATTACCACTTAGAAAAATTAACTAATCATAAAAAGAGGAAGAATGAATCTAAAAACGATTCAGATTTAAATTTTATTTATTCCTTCCATCGGCTAACAGTAAGAAGAACTGGAAGGTTGTCTGCTCAGTGTTGAACATAAAAATGCAGTCAGTGGTCAAAAAATTGTGAATCCGTGGACTGCTGTATTCTTGAAATTAGTCATAAGGAGTGTGTAATATACGTTGGTAGCAGTCTAAGAGTAATGCTTAGTTTTGAGTCCTTTATTAATAAGTTTATTGTAATTTCTTTGCTCAGCAGCAACTCTGTATCAAGTGCTGCCCAAACTTCAGCATTCATCTAGGCACCTCGCATCTGGAGTTGAACTCATAGAAGACTTTAGCATTGTTGTATCTTATTCTTTTTTTCTTTTGATGCTCTTTGTGCATTCTGTTTGTGTACATGTTTTTGTAGTGTAAGATATGAAATTTTATATTTTTTCATAAAAATAAAAATATCTGAAACCAGCTGCAACTGGCTGTGGGTCATCCCCACTGTCAGTGCCCTGGGTCCATGTGTGAGCTCTACGTGCTGCATTGGCTTTCCACTTGTGCAGGCCTGGTGTGCCTCATAGCTCAGTCACTTTCAAAATGGGCTTCCTGCCTTCACCTTTCCCAGGGAAAAGGAAAGCACGTTCAGGCTGTCAGCCTGGGCGTGAGCTAGCGCATTTGGCTATCCTTCCCTTATGCCCCCTAAACTAGGCCAGGCAGCTACTTATACCATCAGGGTGGAGGGGAGTTCCAGGAGATGGGTAGGAGGGACTGACCCCAGCTCGCCACTGCCGGAAGAGAAGGCTTCATTATTCCTGTCCAATCTCTCCCTCCAGCTCTGTTTTGATTTCGAGGGAATCTGTTTCTACTTTATTTTGTGGGGCAGAGCAACCATGTCAGGGGGCTGATGTCTTGCAGTCACTTAATGGCACAGTGTCTCCCATGCTCCTTTAGGCATTAAAAGTTTGTCTTTTTTTTTTCCCTCCTGAGACCTGATTTGTCTGAATTTTGAATGGGGGAACCCTATCTCATGTTCCTGGCACTTGTGGCTCAGCAAACCTGAGTGACAGTCAAGTCTTATATTCCTGGAGAGGTGGGAAGGGGGTGCTTAATAGCTATGACAGATAGGGAGTATCAGGTATCCATGGGCTGTAAAAAAAAAAAGGCCAACACCAACAAAGATGGAGCTATCAGATGCTGATTTTACCATCCTACTCAAAAACCCTGTAAGATAGGACACTGTTCTCTCTGAAAGTTTTCTCCTGAAAGACAGAACAGTGCTTGTTCTCCATGTTTATGGCCTGGAAAGATGAGGAAGCATGGGAGGGCAGAAGAATAATTTTTTGTATGTAAAAGGAAACAAGGTCAACTTGATTAGCAGAGCGATGGTGTCAGCAACCTCTCTTCATGGACATTCCAGGCCTGAAGCATTATTGTCTTATTTAGCTCTTGCTTTACCTACTGCTTAATCAGGACAGCAACAGACTGCAAAATGCTAAGAGAGGGCAGTAGGGATGGGGAAAACTCTTAATTTAAATTAACTAAGATGAGATTTATTGGCTCTCCACAACTTTTCACCAAGATCTGCCTAGAAAGGCTCTTAATTCCCACTGCTATAGAAATAGGGATGTCCCCTCATTAATACATAACAGCATTTTAGCACTGAGCTCTTCAGGATACTCAAGGACATGAATCGGGACTAGACGCTGCTGTTACAGAGCACCTTTGGAGTAGCAAAGATGAAAGCTGGCTAAAAAGCCCATACATAAGCCTCAGTTTTAAGTGAGTACCAAAACGACAAAAGCAGAGTAAAGCATCAGTTCAGTGTTCAGTGGCAGTCAGTAAGGGCATGTCAATTCATTCCTGGGAACAAAAATCCAGGAAGCCCTTAAAAAGAGGCTTTTCCAGACATGCCACTGGGAGCTGGGCTTCAGGCGTGTCAGTGAGGAATACACCCCAGCAAAAGAAGCAGCAAGTGCTGGAGCAACCAAACTACAGGTAAGAAAGGGCCTGAGCTAGAAAGAGAATACCAGAGTAGACAACAGCATTTAGCAGAAATAATGCCTACAACAGGCAGGTGTTGATCAAGCAATGGTTTTGGGCAGTGTAGCACAGCACACACAGGGGCCTATATGTTAAAATGCATAATGCATTGCAGGTAGGGAACTTCATCCTAGCTGGAGACCTGTGTCTTTGGGATTTGGTGGCTGCAGAGAGTTAACAAGGAACAAGTCCAGAATTGCACTGCATTTTCCAGTTTGTTGTGGGGAGGCTGTGAGAATTAGCCCTGCATAAATAGCATGCAAGGCAGTCACTGTGAGCTGTGGAATTAAAGAATGGGACAAGTTTATTCAAGACAATGCCCAGAATCTGGCTTCAGGGATATGTTCCCAAGAAACAACTGGCACAGAGGAACATGGCAAAACTGGCAGGAGTTGGGAGAGGCTGTCCAGGAAATGGGATTCATAAAATTCCTACTGCAATATATCTGTTGCATAAGAGGAAGGAGAAAAAATAATGTAATAAGTGTGGCTCTTACTGGTAGAAAAACGAGAAAGAAGCTTGCATCCTATCTCACATCTTTGCCTTTTTTTTTCAAGAAAATTGAAATCCTATTGATTTTGCTCCTGAGACACTATGTTGCACGCTTGACATTTAAACATGAAATGCTGAGCACTAAAGTTTAATCATTTGCCTTCATGAGAAACACAGTGTTCAGAGCCACTAAGTGAAAGGGCATATAAGGTAAAAATGCTATTTCTCTTAGAAAGAGAAAAAAAAATACGGAGAAGAAGAAAAGGAACAAGTTCACCTGTCGAGTGAACAATTCCATCTGAGCAGGCTCCCATCCTTCCCTGCTTTGCCTCTTTCTGTTAAGCAATGTCAGCATGGGTCAACTTAATATTGGTGGGTCTTGCAAGCCACTGACAAGACCTTGGGCTAGGGAATGCTATTTTCTACATTTTTTTTTCTGTTTCCAAGGCTGACAGCATAACTGGAAGTCATGAGAGCTCCTCATGCAATCAGGGTGTGCTTGGTGAGTGGAGACTCTTTTCTCCTGCTTGCAGGAGCTTAATACTGATGGGACGTGCTAGAATCGTGCAAACATTGGCAAAAATTATGATTTTCTCCTAAATCCTATTAAGTGAGAAGAAAGGAGGCATGCATATACATATACACATGCAAAAAGCAAGTATAACTTGGATGCTAGCAAATCCAGAAACCCATGCCACAGTGACAACTATTAGTCCTCCTGAATTTCAGTAATTTTCACTCTGTTGTATGCCTTTATTCAGTGATTTCCCTATAAAATGTTCCTGAGGATGACTCAAGATGCGGTCGCCACCTACTGGTGTAAGGAAGGGCTG
>JAVCKT010011309.1:0-14387 GCA_032273925.1 Rhynchotus rufescens
CTGGCCACCAGTGAAAACAGCTTGTCCCCTTCCTCCCTGCATTCTCCCTTCCTGAACTTATACATATTAATCATATCTCTTCTCAACCTTCTCTTCTCCAGAGAAAACAGGCCCAACAGGCATTAAATGATAATATACAAGAAACATCAAAATGAAAGGCTTTGACGTTATAAAAATATTTCATTTTGGTATTTTTTCCATCACGGTCTGAAATGAAATTGATACAATCTCAAAAAATATTTAGGTGTTGTGAATCAATGTTTCCTCCTGGCAACCTATTTCACTGTAAAAAGGTTTTGGCTAGCACTCATTAACAGAAACTCCCAACTGTGGCATTTGTCTTCTGTAGACTGGTATGCCCACTTGTTCTCTTTCAAGCTCACTTTGCCAGGAAGCTGAAATGAAGTGACTTTTCCTAAACCACAAGTGTGAAATATGACTTACACTGCCTTCAGTTTCTTTGTAGCTCCCAAACTGGGGCTACCTCACATAACTAATGGTGTGACATACTCTTGCTGGGAGTTGCTGGGTCACTAGCTTGGGTGGAAAAGAGCTGTCAGGAGGTGAAGGTCCTTGCGGCCAGCTGCCTACCTGGCGCAGCTCCCCCATGGTGGGACTCACCTGCTCTCAGGCTTGCCCTTTCCTTGAGCTTTCTGAGGATATGCATATGTCTCTCCTGTCTCCTATGGCTCTTGCCCTTAAGACTCTGGTGTGCACCTCCTAGGGTAACCAGTAGGGGCACTTCTCCAAGTTATTTTTCCACATCTCCGAGGAAGAGTGAAGGTGTAAATGCTGAGATAATCAAGTCAGTTATTTAGATGTTTTTATGGAACTCTTAAAAATAATTGTATTGGTTACGAAAGAAGACAGAGTGACACATGGGACTGAAACTCCCTCAAGCAAATCTGAAGCCTGGGCAATTTCTTTCTTTCTAGGAATTTCTTTAAAATGGCCTGATAATATGATTTCCTCTCCTTGGGGTTCAGTAATAAAAGCCAAAACGTTGTCCACTGTGAAAAACATGCAAAAAGTGATCAAGTGCAGAGAATAATGACATCAAATAAAACTACTGGCAATGACAGATACATCTTTCAGTGCTGGTATAAAGCTAAAAACTTGTCACCAGCTAACATTAATTACATAAGACCCTTTTAGCACACTCTTATTCATTTCTAAGTAACTTCACTCTGCTTGCTGTATTAAAAGACAATCTTCCATCTTCACAACAAGTTGAGATTTTGAAAAATTCTGTTTCCTGAAAGGGGAACAGGAATAAAAAGGGCAAAGAAAGGGCTATAGAATGAAAGAACTTAATAAAAATCTAAGTAACCTTATACAGAATTCTGCATCAAGTGGAACATTGAGAAGTGGAACATTTGAGTAATGTATTTTATTTTTATTGTGAGTAGAAGGCATTTCAATCATATATTGCATTTATTCTACGTGTTCCTGATACAGAAAACAGTATCTTAAGGTATGGAGATAATTCCAACTCCAATAAAATACTAACTGCCAAAAATAATTCCTAATTCCTTCAAAATCTCCTGTCTGACTCCAATAAGAATAACACTTATTTAGGTTACAGCACTGGGAGAAGAGATGGGGCAGATGACAATCAACTTTATTCATAAAAATACATTAGAGAGAAATGATGCATAATTTAGATTCTCTTCTGGCTTGTTGAATCTGCAGACTGCTATGCTTCATGTTGCATTAACATTTTGATTGAATGAGCAGGGTCAAAACCACCACTTTTTCTCATGTAGGGAAGGAAAATTATTCTGAAGCCAATCATCAATCAATGTATGTAATCAGCCTTCTGAAAGTACCTTGGGCTTTACACATAACTGACTCTCGGTTGTAATAAAATCTAAATATCAACACTTCTTTCATTCAATAGTCTTACCACATATACATAGTGTTAGAAGGCCAATGAGGACTTGAAATGTGTTTGCTATTAAAAAGATTATTGCAATGGATTTATTCCAAAGGTTGTACCATTTCAACTCCATGACTCTTGGTATGTGAATTAATTTGCATATAATTGTTTATACATTGTTGTACAGTATAATACAGCCTTGCGACTGTATTCATTTTCTTGAAGTTAATGGCTTTTAAAATAAATCCAATAAAGTCAAAGAAAATGTCGCTAATATCAACCAAGTATGCCTTTAACTATACTTTATTGTCACTCTATAAGCCATAAAAGCATTAGGCAACTATCTTTTAACAAGATACTGGTTTTGAACAACACATTGAAACCATCAAGAATTATATTGGTGGCAACTACTACAGCTTTAAAGGGATTCAGTAGTTACATGGCAAATTTATTTTGCAGTGCTTCACCAAGGATATCCAGTTTGACAAATGGAAAATGAAGATACTTAAGGTTAAACAACTCACCCAAATACATATAAGATATATAGTACATATGCATATACAGATAATTTACAGAATCCGTGTCTGGGCTCAGACAGTTGCTCATCTCTGTATCCCCATTCCCGCACTCGGTTAAAAGCCTTTGTGTGTAATACTTTTAGGTTACCTGTTCTACAATCTGGGACAGGATCTAGTTTTTGGCTTGAGTTACTTCTGCCACCTACTTCAGGATCAGTCATCTTTTAAGTATAGTGTCTTTAGTCTCCTTGCTTTTTGAAGAGGGAGAGATTTATATCAAATAATCAGACTGTGATTGCTATTAGATTGTATCTGTTAATATAGACATTAACACAGTTTTCCCTCCACACAGCCATGTTCCTAAGCATTTAGTGCAGCAAACAACACTGAGAGCAAAATACCTAGATGAGCACTGTGTACTTGATTTCAGATGGCAACATCATCAATTATTAGGCTATCTCCATGGGTTCAAGTCACTGGGTCCTCTGTGAACACAAGTATTAAATAACTTCTCAAAATAAAACCAGTGGACAAATAACTTATGATCTAACTATGCAAAGTGTATGTCCAAGGGTAGCATATTCACTTTCAGAGACTACCGTAAGATCTAAATGTAACACTGATATAAAAGTGTGATGAGTATAATAGCTCAAACCACTAATTTTAACATCTTTGAGGCTCAAAAGGCATTATATCTCCTCTTTTTGAATACCCTGCAGAAAATGTTTCTGAAAAAATCAAGGAAGATGCCATTATCTGCCACAAACAACCTGACTGCTGAATGCTAAATTTGCCTGCCATAGTTCTTGAATCTCTTGGACATCCCCAAGACCAAGGTCAGAAATTAGACACTCATGGTTAACCTTCAGATCTTCCACTCATATCTAAACACTCAACATTCATAGCTATGTCTTCAATATTGTAATTAAAAAGAAAACATTAAGAACATAATAGTCAGTGCTAAAGGTAAGCCTCTGCCCTATTATCTTTGTCAGGTGAATATCTATATCCTTGGAAAGTTGACAGAGCCATTACTTGGCTATTCAAGACAGTAATCAGATTTTCTGAGCATCAATCAGCAATCATGAAGTCAGGAACATTTTATCATGAAGTCAGGAATACAGAGGGTTTTCATAAGCTAATCAGCAGGCATCAAATAGACAATCAATCTAATTAGTGGCTCACATTTGCGTGGCAATCACAGCTGCCAAACCTAGACGACAAATTTCATTAGTAATGAAATCTGAGAACTATGGTTTGTGAAACCTATCATCAGACTGGAATTGTGGTGCTTTGAAAAATAGAGTAGTGTGGGACATTTGGGGAATTTAATTGTCGTGGTGGGGTTCACTTAGTGGTGTTTGTTTTGCCTTCAGGGTAAATCAATATTCAAGGTTGTTGTTTTCAATGAGCTCTTCTCTCAGTGTGGACCATAGCTTCAAACAAAGTTAGCATCCACCATTTAGACAGTTTTTCCCCATAATATAACTGGAGGCTCCTAATTTCCTACAGGGCTCTTAAAAAAATAAAAAAGGCTAGAGATAGCAATATCCAGAATACTTGTGGTGTAGTAAATGTTTCTAGAGCTGAAAATTTAAAACACACCCATACATGCATACTCATGAATAAACTGGACATTTACAAAAGAGAAAATAACCAACTAAATCAAAGGCATAGATAGTAAATCTATTAAGGAAATTTGTTTTTTCTTGCAGTAATAGTGACTCTTCTCCATTAAGCACAAATATTTGCTGAATTGTGCCCTTTAATCCATAAACCCATATTATAACTGGGTTTATTAAATTTATAAAATTACAGGTGTTATTGTTTTGTCTTGGAACAAGGGGATAGACCTATGAGGTCTTTACTAAGATTCTATACTATTCCTATGTGTTTCCATTCTAGGCTCTAGTCTCAACAGCTAGTATGTACATATTCCTTTAATTAAGCAGCTGATAATATCCTCTCTTATATCTAGGTATCTTCATTAATAAAGCAACATCTGGAATTTCAGACCATTAATGCCTACAGATGTTGTAACTGTGGCATCTAAAAAGTGAGGGCGACTTAGAAAAGGATTCTGTTATGGTCTTATTTTATTTAGGTTCCTGTTTTATTAGGGTGTACTAGACCCTCTTGATGCACTGTATCATCTTACACCCCAAATTGTACTTGTTTAAATGCAGAGCCTATTTTTACTGTGGTACATTCTGGTGTTGTAGTAATGTGTAGTAATGGAAACACTTGAAATACATGGAGAAGAGAGATGTTTTTAGGCTACTCTGCAAAACTCAGCTGAACAATCTTTATGAATCAGCTTTGAATACTGGATCAGTACCTTACTTGAAACTTTCACTGCTTTTGTCTGGAGTAGTTCTGGAATTCTTAACATAACTACTCCAGCTACCTGACTGACTGCCATCAGAATTAATGCTACAATAAGCACAGTGTTCACCATCATCTTAAGATAAAGAGAAAGCTTTATATACTTTAGGTTAATCACATATCTATTGTTAAATTATAATTTTAATGCAGAAAGTCAGATTTCCATGTTAGCAATATCTATGAATTAAAATGAGTGCTATATTTAAATCAGATTTAAATGGATGGAGACTGCTGGCAGGCTGCAAAGATTTGAGCTTATCCAAGCTTTCCTAGGAAAATTCAAGATAAATCTTGAATCATTAACTTTCATGTTTTCTCATCTTGTAGTTTAATCTTTTGTGTGTCATCAGGTTGAAATCCTAATTTTTAACATCCTTTCCCTGCAAAAGCATAATGTTAACAAAATGGCAGAAATGCAAAATATTAAGTAAAAGTTTTGTTGAAGGGAGTATATAAGCAGCTTGCTTTTTTTTCTCTCTCTTTCAAACTAAGGATCACAGCGTGAATCGGACTAAATGCCAAGAATAAAGTTAACAACTTTAAATGAACAGTTGAAATTAACAGGTGTTATAGCATATGTTAGATTTAACTGCCAAGTATTTCACACCTTCATTAAAACCTTTCATGTCAATTTTAAGGCAATGTTAAAGAGGAAAGCATAGTTTAAAAATCAGTATCTAATTGTTAAATTTCAAAATCAGTTGCTGGATATATTGTGGCAGAGAAATCCTTAGGGTAGGAATATAGTTTAATAGGTAAGACACTGGCTTGAATTTGTCATACGTGGGGTAATTCACAGCACTGTAGTTTACCTTGGAACTCTAATGTAAGTACAAAGCCCTCCAGTTATTCTGTTTTGGGAGAGGATGGAATGACGCTGCAGTCTTGTTGATGGCAAAATGAATAAGAGCAGTGAGGGGCATAGATGAAAGACCAGAAACCATGCAGATTAGTAATACCATATTACTATTGATAATAACAGGTCACAGACTTTTTACTGTATTGGCAAGGCCTCAGCACCAATGCTTGTCAGGTTTACCTTGTGTTGACTTATCCATATAGCAGATTTTTTTTTCTTCTGAACTAGGTGGCTACAACTAATTTTTTTTTATTTGCTTATTATTGTATTGTGCAAACACAGTTTTATAGAAATATTTGTAACAAGGAGCTAGTCTTTGCAGAATGACATATCTTGATTTTAATGCAATGAAGTAGCGTAAAGAAAATGGAGGTCAGCTATGACAGTGGAGGTATTGAAAGTGAAGACATAGGATGCTGCCTAGAGGAGCATAGGTAGGATGAGGCATAGACTACAGACATGGGGTGATAAGAGATGGGGCACAGTCTTAGTGCTGGAGAATTCACTGCTGAAAACAACTCACCCATGATTGGTTAAAGAAATGCAGACCTGAGCAGGACAAAAACAGTTTAAAGGTAATAAAGACAAGCAAGAAATAGTGTCTAACATATGTAGAAGCCACCATATATAAAAAATAGGGATATAACATGGAGTTGCAGTCTGATGAACAATAAACAAAGTGTGCAAGCAAACACATAAAAATGACCGTAGGTGGATCCTAGAAGGAAAGAAAAATAAATCATCAAAATCAACATCATATTCCTAACAGGGAAGTCCACATGCTGTCAATCACCCATCGCACCCCCACCAACAACTCTGACATGAGGACCCAGAGGAGTGTGAAAACATGAGCGTTGCACTGGGAAAAGAGGAAGAACCTGAAAAATGTGTGTATATCAAATTTAATTGTTATTATTATTGAGACTTTCCCTGTAAGGAAGTACTTTTTCTGTGACAATTATATTTGTGCTAATACTGATTCTTGAATTAGGCTATTAAGAGTTTTTTTCCAAAATCAATAAATTCTTTGCTGTATATATAAGGAACATTTCTTCTTTTCCCATATACAAGATTTTGAGCATAGCAGTGCCAATACAGAAACCTTGATAGAATCAGCTGCCTCAGACTCATTCTATTTTCACATCCATAGCAAGATCTATTTGAAGATTTCTGAGTTCTGTACCTGGTGAAAATATCAGCCATGAATTTTTCAGGAACATTTCCTGTAAAGAAATGTTAGTTTCCCCAACGCCTTTTTTTCTTTTTTCTTTTTGATAAACATGTTTTAAAAATGTATAAATCAATGGGCAATACATGTCTGCATTATTTATATTCTTTTATGTGCACTTTGCTATGTCTTGGAATTAGAACACACTACAAACTGATTCTCTGAGTCACTGAGTCTGGATTTGTTTTTATTCTGAAATTATTATTTGGAAAGAGAAGTGTAAATTTTGTATTATATCATGCAACTGTTCATATAGTTTTTGTTGTTTTTGTTCCATATATGTGTAATAAGAAGCAAAATAAGGAGCCCTCTAGTAACATCTGGAAGACCAAAGCTGCATTGTTCTTGGTATTATACAAACATATAACAAAAAAGCAAGGCCCCCAAAGTTTATAATCTTAATTCAAGTAAACAGATAGATCTTGCCTATGGCATACAAATGAGATAGGAACTTGGGAAAAGTGGCACGGGTACAAATGTTGGAGCATGTATCACCATTTTACCTTAGTTTTGTAATCAGTCCAATTTCAGAACTACAATAGTCTTTAAATTTGTGAGGTAAAGAATAAATATTTGAAGCATGATTTCCACCTCAGCATGCAGAAAACTATCAGAAACATTTCAGTTCCTTCCGCTAATCACTTTCTGGTTTAGGCAGCTGTGCCATAAGCACAAATCAGGGATACTATACTAAGCATCTTCTGAAAAACAGTTAATTCAGGAGTCTAATTCCCAAATTGGAAGCTGTTCTAAAACTCAATCCCTCTGCTACTTCTATGCATATGTTATGATAATGCAACTTTAAAATATTTATTTGAGCTAATAGCTATTTCCTCTAGGTGAACACATACTGTGCTGAGGAGTGCTGTAAAGAAGACACTAGGAAAGACATAAGGAGAAATATGTTAGTCATTCTGATTTTGAAAGCAAAGAAAGTACTTTTTATTGAAGAAGGATATTCCTAAAATACATTGGAGGAAATGTGAGGGGAATGTCTAGCAATGTAACCAAGTGTGAATTCAATCCTGGCCTGACTGCTAATAAGGTTGTTCATTCTTTTTCAATTTTTGATAAAAATCATAATATTGTAAGTTTTAAAAAGTGATCTGGGGGCACTTTTTTCCACTTTATCCATTTTACTCTGACTACTCTTTTAAATTAAATGTTATTAGCAGGTGGAGCAGGTCCATACATGTTTAAATAAAATCCCATACAAACAGATTTGGAGATATATGTATATGTACTCTATAAATATATAGATATATGTATATGTGATATATGCATTCCTTGAGTTAGAAGATGGCTAGTTGCAATCTTTTAGTAGAAAATTACTATCTTCTGAGGTAGAAAATACTTTACATTCTATTTTCCCTCTTCTCAATGGAAGTGGTAAATAAAAATTTGTGATTTTCCAGTTCATTACTTTTCCTCAGATGCACTGTTTTTTGTTTTCTCTCTTTTTCTTTTTTTTTTTTTTTCCCCCTCCACTTTTTCCATTTGTAAATGGGGAAAAAGAACTGGAGGGATGGCAGAGCTCAGAGGGTTCTGGTAAATGGCACTGAGTCGAGCTGGAGGCTGGTGGCTAGTGGTGCCCCCCAGGGGTCAGTACTGGTTCCAGCGCTATCCAACATTCATCAGTGACAGTGGGGTTTTCTTTTCATTAGTGCTAGAAGTAGTTTATGCTGTAATGTCATAGCAGTGCATGTTTTTATTTTTATGTTTTTTTTTCCTCACCTACCACTCCAGGAGGATGCATAAATGAGAACAGATGGAGATTAGGTAGTTCAGGTGCCTCTCATCATTAGGCTCTCTCCTGCTCCCTCCGCCATAGGACACGTTCCCTTGAGTACCACATCAGAATCCAATGCGGTAGCAGTGCACACACGACCGCTGCCTCCTGCTCTTTGCCCACGCCATTGCCATTGCCAGCCCCAAGTAAGAGCAGCCCCCGCAGCCCTCCTGCCTCCTCCCTGTGGGCTGCAGCCCTGCACACCACCGAGGGGCCCACCATGGGGGCCCACCTCCTGCTCTGCCACCTACAGATGTGGCTCCTTCTCCTGCCTGAAGCACCACGTGAGGCTCCACGAGCTCTGGGTGCTCTTCAGCGAGGAGGAGGATGTGGCCGCGGCCGGGCCTACGCACGTCGATGAGCTCTGGGGCCTGTGCTGTGGCTGAGGAGCAGGAGGAGCTGCATGCCTCAGGCTGGCTTTCCTTGGCACTGCAGGTGACAGGAGAAGCAGCAGCTCTGGCTGGACGCCCTGCTCTGGTGGGCCCTGCAGGAATCCCCCCTGCTGCCCCCACCCGGCTGCATGCAGGGGAGAGCTCAAGCCATATCCACACGCACAGATAACCAGTGTGGGAGAAAGGGGCTGCATGTGGGCCTGGGAAAGCTGCCCTCTCAGCTTCAGTCACATGGATGCTTCCTCTCTGCTCACTGGCATCAGTGTGAAGAGCATCATCCAAGTTCCTTGGTCCTGAAGGACTTCTTCTGCAGCATCCAAGCCCCTCCAAGCATATCACTACAAGGAATGGATGGTAGTGATGGGAAAGCCCAACCACCAGAACAAGACTGACCATCTGAAAGAGTAATATTAGTGACCAGTGCCATCATTTGGGGATGGAAGTCAAGCTTGCTCTGGGGCAGCAGGAGCAGCCCCTGCACCCTTAATGAGTGACATGACATTTGATTTGTGTTCCCTAGGGTGACTGGTTGCCTGCCAAGAGCAAACCTGCTGCTGCTCCAGCGTTTGCTCACTGTGCTCCATCACGTCAGCAAGCACGTGGGTCCCAGCTTGCTGGGAGCCCAGCTTGCTGAGCCCTATCACGGACAGCTTGTTCCCACTGGCAGAAAAAATGGAGAGCAACATCTGCAGAATTCAGTCCCTCACTACCACCTTGGGGGCAGCTCTGGGCCATCCCCACATATCCCCTTGGCCTTGCTAAAGCTCAGCAAAGCAGTACCTCTAAGCATCGGGGCACCCCTTATTGTGACTACCTGTAGGGGGACAGGCAAATCTCTGACAGGCATGGTGTTGTGTTTGCAGGTGACAGCACTTGTCACCTTCCTCATAATGAACTGCTAAGGCATTTTTGGAAAGATCGTCACCCTACTCTTCCATGCCTCGGACGAGCAGTCTTCCATGGACAACAAGATCTGCACAGGTAGGAAGATGGACTGTTGCCCGATCAGGGCTGCTAGGGGATTGGTTTGCATTGGTTCTGAGAAGGCATCTGTGGAAATGCATAGTAGTGCAGTGGGTACTCACAGTCCCCTGGTATCTTCCAGTGCTCCAACAAATCCATAACAGGTTCTTTCTTCCCACAAGACATCCAGGGTCTCCTCAGCACCATAGCTCTCCAGTGACCACCCAACCCAGTGGCTGAAGGCAGACCTCCCAGCCCCAGAGATGAAGCAGCCCCAGAGGAGGAGCAGCAGCATCACCCAAGATGCTCCTCTGCCCAGCCCTGGGAGATTTCATCATCAAAAAAAAAAAAAAAAAAAAAACCAGCAGGTTGGACAGGGGCTTTTTGGGGGCTGACCTGTCCTTCCACAGCTCCTTTGAATAATAACAATAAACACTGCATTTTTATTATGAGAGCACTCATTCCTAATTGCCTGGTTTTACTCCAGGTTGGAGATGTCTTTTCCCAACACTTTTCAGGGAAGAGAAGGGAGCAGTAGGCCAGCAAAACTGAGGGCAATTTCCCAATTTTGCAATAATTGCTGCAGTAGGAGTAGAAGGCACTGGAAAAATACCATTCAATATTGCCCTCACAATTATCACTTGACCTCCTGAAAATAAAACATTCTCCACTGCTCCCTGGAATGCCTCTTTCCTCATCTAATGTCTGCATCTTCTCCAGCTCCGTATTGTTTTTCCTCTACTCTCCAAAAATCTTTTAGAATATGCCTAGGGCTTTTCCGCTAAGAGCAGTGGGGACAACAGAACATGGAGATAGCGGCAATCTAATAGTAATCCAGAGCTTGTGCCACTCTCCTTATGACCTTTTCTCCATAATTTTGTATTTGCCTTCCTGACTCATAAGGAGAAGGACCAAATCAAGATATCACATTCCATGACACCCAATGGATAAGATGATAGAAAACTGAGACAGAAGTCACAATATCAAACTCAGTATGGTCCTAAGAATCAAAGCCTCATGAAGCAATAATTGCTTTAAAAATTTAAATGTTTACTTTCTCATCTATGGGGCTAACCTTCATACACTTTACACTACATATACGTATAGGCAATAAGGGACCTCGGTGTCAATCACGGCAATAAGATCTGCATGATACCAAAGAGTAACTATGTTATCTTTTAACCTAAATCCTTGTAAAGCCCCATAGTGAGAAGAGCTGCAGAGGATCTGCCAAGGAGGCAATCATTGGCAGAATACATGGTAGCAGTTCCAGCATGTGAAACTACACACTGACCCAATTCACATAACTGCCGGGCAGGCATATTCTGTTTTATCAATTGTGTCTGACTGCTTCCTGTACAGTAGTCTCTCAAGGTTAGTACAGCTGAGATAAGAATATAGTTCTAGCAGATTTAAGGGGCCTTTAGGATAAAATGAGTTGAATCCTACCTAGGCATCTGACCCATGTGTCCCATCGATGTGTCCAGCATCCTTCCTATTGGTGACCCCTCCATGCAGCTCTTGGGGATGAATTTTAAATTCTTCATTAAATACATCCTGCTCAACCCCTCATGACCCTTGACTGACTCTCTACACCAATATCTGACCTGTTCTTGACCAAGCCTGGATCTTGATAAGACTCCACTCCTCTACAGAAAGTGTTTTTACCTGCCTAAGAAGGGCTGCTAACTGCCAAGTAGAGGAAATGTCTCATGTGTCAATTCTCATTTAAAGGAACAATTGTAACTGATAAGCCCTTAGTGCTTAAGGGCAGCACAGAAGACTACTGTGCAGAGACAGGCTGTGTACATATTAACATTTTGTGTATATATTAACATGGGTTAAGGAGCAAAGTGCTAGTGATGACCCCCATGGACAGCACATCCTCACCACCCAGGGCATAGTCTGTGCCTGGGTGCTGCCTCCCTCCAGACTTATGGCACAAAGGCAGCAAATCTGAGTGCCCGTGAGCATCCCCTCATGTGAGGATCCCTGCATCCCATCAAAGCACACAGAGCCCACCCCAGCACTTGGGCCAGTGGCGCAATGGACAACGCGCCTGACTACGGATCAGGAGACTGCAGGTTCGACTCCTGCCTGGCTCGGCCTTTTCCTTTGCACAGCTTAGTTGCAGTGCTAGTGATAGTGACAGTGTCCTGGTTTCTCTTTGGTGCCTACCATTACTGGTGTTTCTCCCAGCTTGCTGGTAGAAAGTTGTGGCATTTAGCAGCAGGGTTGGGGGAATGGAGTCTTACCCACAATAGTGGATATCTCAGCCAGGGACTACTGTCTTGGAGACTGTTACCTCTGATCTCACTGAGGACTGCTTTGGCAGGCACATACTGGTAAGTAAGGAGAGCAAGATGGAGTAAAAGGACTGAAGAAAGAGGGGAGGAGATGCAGCCAGGAGTTGCAAAAAAGAGTGTGGCAAATAACACTCTGTTTGGAAAGCACGGGATCCTTAGAGGACCCTGAGGAACCACAGAGGGCTGTAAGAATTGGTGAAGAAATAGTGTGGATGTTCTAAACATCACAAATCCTGCTGTCGGAAAAACCATCCTCAGCTTCTCAGAAGTCATGTCCCAGCTGGATTCCATTAGGATAAACATAGCTGTCCAAGATTGGACAGCTGTCCAAGAATGGGCAACCAAGATTGTCCTCAGACTGTCCAAGTCTGAGGTATGGGAGTACCTGATGCCCCTCTTGAAGATCAGTTAAGAGAAAGGGTAAATGGTGGCCTCTGTTGTAAGAGAAGTCTCTGCTCAAGTAGCTGCTGCTGCAAATGCAGGACAAAGTGAGAAGGCTGTGACTAGGTAAGAGAAAGGGTGATGATTCTTGATTTTATTTATCTTGATAATAAACAATGTTTATTATCACTGCCCAACTCCTTAGAGTTAATGTAGCACCTGAGCACACATAGATGAAGATGGCCCTAGACTTTGTATGAAAAGATGGGAAACTCCTGAAGCAATAATAATATAAGAATATTATTCATCAGATGAAAATTCACCTTCATTCAGAACTTCCAGTTTATCCTTCCACTTATTTTCTTATGGATCAAAACAGAATTTGGAGGGGGACTTTTATTTCCTTTATTTATATTCCGCCAGAGATTTCTTCTGTATATTTTGTCAAAAGAAGACCATCTATCTTGAGTGGCATGAAAAACAACTCCTAGAAGGCCATGCAGGGACAGAGTTTATGGGGATAACAAAGAATTCCTATAAGGAACAAGGCTGTGTCCTTCCCATGTTTTCAAGGTCTGTTGCATATTGTGGGTTTGTGGTACATGAAGCTTTTCCTGGTGGAAACAGATTTTCACACTGGCCTGTGAAAATCTGTTGTATTGACTGTCATTCCTATGTTTATCCTCTTGGACCACCTGGAAGAGAAAGGGAAAGAAAAGATAAGGGAGTCTGTACAGGTCACAGTGGACAAGGAGAAGAGATAACAGGGCAGAGAGAGAGCAATCGGAATTTGTGCTGATAGCACACAGCTATGTTACTGACTATTACTACTTTTTGCTCATTTGTGTGTTGTCATAGGTGCAATCCGAGGGGTAAAATAAGAAGTTAAGAAGTACCTAGGTACTCAAGAAGCACAAAAATGGTCTGAGAATTGGGTCCCTCACCACCACCATTGCAAGAGAATGAGAACAAAGGATGGGAAGAAGAATTAACACATATCTGTTTAACTAAAAAGGAGAAAGCATTGTCAGTGAGAAGTGGCTTCAGTGTAGTGAGTAAATAGTCTCCAGTCTCCATGCTTAAGGAGTCTGTTAATCGAGTTCAGTATCACCAAAGAATCAACCAGCAGGTTGAGGGCGATGATCCTCCCCCTCCACTAAGCTCTGGTGACTTCACACCTGCAATATTGTGTGCAGAGATCTGCCCAACTTAGGGTCCTCCAGTCTGAGAGAGATATGAAACTTCTAGAGAGAGTCCAGTATAGAGTGATGAAGCTGATTAAAGGCCTAGAGCAACTATCATATGAGGAAAGACAGAGTGAGCTACACTTGGTTTAACCTGGAGAAGTTTGAGAGGGGATCTGATCAATATGTATAAGTATCTGAAGGGAGAAGGTAGGGAGGCTGGGGCCAAACTCTTCTTGGTGATGGCCAGTAACAGAACAAGGGGTAATGGGTACAAATTGAAACACAGGAGGTTTCATCTACACATGAGGAGGAACTTCTTTACTGTGAGCCCTAGAACGGCTGCCCAGGGTGGTTGTGGTCTCTGAAGATCTTCCAAACCCACTTAGATGCAACCTGTGCCATGTGCTCTAGGCGTCCCTGCTTGAGCAGGAGTTGGAGGTTGGAATAGATGATCTCTAGAGGTCCCTCCTAACCTCAGTCATTTTGTGATTCTGTGATTC